>JALPQD010000542.1:600000-755000 GCA_023101885.1 Typhlomys cinereus
GTCTCTCATTCGTCTTCCCTCATGGTCCTTTCCATTCCGTTGCTTTTCCTACCTTTTTTTCCTGCTTTCTTTTCCTTTCCTTCCTTCCTTCCTTCCTTATTCGTCTCCGATCCTCATTCCCTTTCCCTCCGGCCTCCTCCTCCTCCTTCCTCCCTCCCTCCTCCCGTCCTCCCCTCCGCCCCCTCCCCCCCTCCCCCCTCCTCCCTCCCTCCTTCCTTCCTCCTTCCTCCTTCCTTCCTTCCTTATTTCCTCTTTCCTTCCTTCCTCCTTCTTCCTTCCTTCCTTCCTCCCTTCCTTCATTCCTTCTTTCCTCCTTCCTTCTTCCTTCCTTCCTTCCTTCCTTCCTTCCTTCCTTCCTTCCCTCCCTCTCTCTCTCTCTCTCTCTCTCTCAGCTATGGCATACTGCCTAGCATAGATGCACTGCATTAGTTTAACCAATTCCCTGTGGTCGACACTCTTTCCTCTATTAAATGTACACTCATGATAGCATCATTTCACAGACATATTGTCCAATTCTCTTCATAAGATAGAGCTGTGGAAATGGAACTATACCATTTGGGGACTCTGACATATTGTTTCTGACATATTGCTAAGAGATCCCCAGACGCAAGTTCACCCAGCTCCCCAAAGCTACGGTCTCCTCTAACCATGAGCGCCGGGCTCTCTGTCGCCACAGCTAGTCTATTTCAACAGCACGCGGCTGTTTTTATGGGCCATCCCTTCTGGTTTTGTTGTTTGTTCTTCTGTAAAACGGCCCGTCTGCACCCTCTGGTTATTGTTCTATCAGCGCGTCGGCCTATTTCTGAATGGCATCTAAATATACTTTGTAGGGTAGGAATGTTGCGCTTCCGTCTGCTTGGTGCATGCATTGTCATGCGTTCCAGGCTTCTGTCATTTTACTTCATTGTGTTTTTTCAGCTCAGGAGCAACTTAAGAACCAGGTGTGGTGGAGCCCGTGCCATCTGGGCGCTTGGCAGGCAGGGTCAGAGGTCAGGAGCACAAGGTGCAAGTTGGAGGCAGCTTGGGCTGCATGAGACCCTGTCTCAAACAGGACGAAACAAAACCCAACGACTAAGGGCCCTGCTGCAAATGCTTCAGTCGCTGTTCGGTGTTCTTCACAAAACAGTAACGGCAAAGACTTAAATAGCGCGTGCTGTGCGGCAGGCACAGTTCATGCTAAATAAATAATAAGAAACCTACGAGGTTTGCCACATTCCCAGGGTAGAAACAGGGAGGCGGAGACGCATAGAAACCAAACCCCCGAGTCTTGGCCACCATCTGTCACCACAGGTGATGGCGAAGCCACTTACAGCGCTACATCCGCTGCAAGACGATTGCGGTCTCAAGTTGGACGCTTAGGGTCTGTTCATGGTTGCACAGGTTAAACGAGTAACAGTATATAACATTTTCCTATTATATTCAAATGGCCCATGCTGATGTGTTCCCGGCTATATATATATGGATAAATACTGTGTCTAATATTTCGGTCTATAAATGCACCATAATTTATGAATCCATCTTTTGATTTTGAGGCAAAGTGTTGCTAAGGCCCACTGTATGGCCCACGGTGGTCTCAAACTCACAACCTTCCTTCCTCTGTCTCCCAATGGCTAGGGCTACACCCATGCACCCCCCGGCCTGGCTATATTTACTTTTTATGAATGGACGACTTGATGCCCGTTCCAATTTTCCCCAATGCTGAACCCAACTGCCTCAGACCGTGGCTGTGCTAGTTAATCCTGGATATCAACTTGACACACCTGGCATTAACTAAGATCAGCTGAGACCACCTGAAGAGATTATCTGGATCATATAAAGATCAGCCCAAGATCAACCGGAACCTCCCAAGATCTCATTGGAACCTCCCAGTAGTGGACCAGATAGAAGGAGGCACAGAACAGGAGACGGGGAAGAAGAGAGACTCTCCAGGAACACTCCAGCCTTCAGCCACTAGCCTCTCGGACGGATGTGATGTAGCCTGTCTCCAGCTTCAGCCACCGGCCATGCCGCTTCTGCCATGAAAGACTGTATCTCCTCTCTGGAACTATAAGTCAAATAAATCCCTTTCTCCTTTAAGTTGCTTGACTTTGAATGTTCTCTCACAGCGACAATTAAGAGTAACCGTTACAGTGGCCATGTGCAGATGGGTGGGACCGTTTCAAGAATGCGTGTGAGCGAGAGGTGGAACGCGGTGGGGCACGCACAGCTGCAACTCATCACACACTGTAAACTGCTCCCTGGAGCGGCTGCCCAGCCACGCTCAAGTCCAGTTCCCCGGGGACGCAGTCTTGCTAACCGCGCATATGCATTTTGGATTCTACCACAGATGGGACTCCAATTTCCATCTGTCCTCTCTCCACGTTTATAATCATGGTCTGATCCGCTCTGTCCATCACTGTGGGTGTGGTCTTCCCACGGATGGTCCCTTTTAGCCTTGTTGATATGTAAACTTCAATATTGACACTCAAGTCGCTTATCATTTTTGCGTGTGTGTGTGTGTCTGTGTGTGTGTGTGTGTAGAGGAGGGCACTTGTGTGTGTGCCTGTGGAGGCCTGAGGGTGACATCAGGACCCATCCTGGATTACTCTACCTCCTTATTGCTTTGCTCCGGGGTTTTTCAGGCTCCGCCTTCCAGGGCTGGAAGTGCAGACAGCTGCCATTGCCACCTGGCATTTTTATGTGGGATTTAGAACTCAGATCCTTTTGCTTTCGAAGCAGGGCTTTAACCCTTAGGTCATCTCCTCAGGCCATTTAGCTAGAAACCTTTTATAATGTCAATTTCTGGGCTCTGTTAGTGATTCCACTTAGTTGTTGTATGGGTATTGTGTAGATATTACACATTTTAATGCAGGTAAATTTAATAATGTTCCTTCTTTCATGTTATAAGCTTTTTTCCTTTTGACAGTTTTTAAACCATATTTAAGTATTAAATTTGATTCCTCAGCATCTGATTTTTGAATAAGGTATGAGGTAGGGATGTAAATTAATTTTCCTCCATATAAATACTGCTGTTTACTAGGCCTCGAAATGTGCATTTAAAAAGAAATTCTGATGTCCCAGAACTACTGCATGAGGTCGTCTTTCTTTCTTTCTCTTCCTCTTTCTTTTTTAAAAAAATTTATTTGTAAAAGAGAGAGAGAGAAGGGCACATACAGGCACTTCCAGGGACTGAACTCAGGTCTCCATGTTTGCAAGCAGTCTCTTTACCCACTGAACCATCTCACAGCCCACATGGGGTCATTTTTCTCTTTAACAACAGTATAACATTTTTAGCTTTATAATGCATCTTAGCATTAGGTAGTAAATCCTCCACAATATTCCTTAATTTGTCTTAATAGGCTCTGACTTTCCATATGAATCTTAGGAGTAGCTTCAATTCCATGGCAGGAAGTGTTGTGTTTTGATGGGAGTTATAACAAATTTATTGATTAACTTGGGAGAATTGGTTTCTGCAATTGTCATATTTCTGTGGAAATGGTACATTCCTTGATTGTTAAGATATTCTTTTGTGTTTTAATGTAGTGGTTTTTTCTGCATGCGTTCTAGTCATTTTTATTGCATCCAGTTCTGTAATTCTCACGAGTTTTGGTGACTCGTGCATGGACTTTGAAATGTCCCTCTGGTTGCTGCTGACGACTGGATGCAGCTGTCTGGGCCCAGCCCCTCCCCGTCAACCCGTGACACTCCTGTCTGACCCACGCGGACGGCAGGAGCTGGAGCGCCGTACCAGAGATGTTCACCTCCCTTCTGTCTTCTGCTCACTTGTGCACCGCATTCTGGAAGCTTCTTCAGCCGAAAGCCCACTTGCTGCCCTATCAGCTGTGCCACGGGCTGCACTCGTTCTCTGAGATTTTAACCCGCCAGCTACACTTCCCGTTTCTAGACATCTCATTGGTTCTTTCACGAGACGGCCACACCATCGTCTTCTTGTGTTTGTATCCCCTTTCTTTTACATGTTATTATCACCGCAAACGTTTTATCATCTCTATCCAGCGCTTTTTAAAGATGATTATTTTAAAGTTGACTTTAAGTGCGTGCAGGAGACATGCGTGCGGAGGTCACGGGACAACTTTGGGGAGTCCGTTTTCGCCTTCCACCTTGGGACTCCAAGGATCAAACTCAAGCCATTGGTCAGACATGTACTGCAAGCGCCTTTACTTGCTGAGCCGTCTCAACGGCCCCTCTAAAAGGACTTTGTTATGTGGTATTTTTAAGGGGTTAGGCCTGATTATATATGGATGGTGCTGGGGTGTGTGTGTATGTGTTTGTGTGTCTACGTGTGTTTTTGTGTGTATGTCTATGTGTGTATCTGAGTCTATGTGTCTATGTGCGTATCTATGTCTGTGTCTGAATTTGTATGTTTGTGTGCGTGTGTATCTGCCTCTGTGTGTATATGTATGTGTCTGCTTGTGTCTGTGTGTGTCAGTCTGTGTGTGTATCTGTGTGTGTGTCTGTGTGTCTGTGTCAGTCTGTGTGTGTCTGTGTGTGTCAGTCTGTGTGTGTGTCTGTGTGTGTCTGTGTGTCTGTGTCAGTCTGTGTGTGTGTCTGTGTGTCTGTGTCAGTCTGTGTGTGTCTGTGTGTGTCTGTGTGTGTGTCTGTGTGTGTGTCTGTGTGTGTGTCTGTGTGTGTGTGTCTGTGTGTGTGTGTACCTTTTGTTCGAGGTGTCATAGTCCCCTGTGTGGTTTATAATTTGGTTAAACTTGTGTCCTTCTATAGAAGTTACAATTGCCTCTTTCAGGGGCCTCAACACACCACCCCAGAAACATTTCACAGGTTAGATTTTTAGACCCTAAATCTGCCCATAGTCAGGAGCTTCCAGTGGTCACTTTTGTCCAGCCCTGGCTGGGCCACAGCTTCCTGGTCACTGGCCACCGCTGGCCTGTGTGCTCCTGCAGTGTGTCTTCCGAGGCTCACTGTCACCATGGTGCCAATTACAAGGTGCTACCCTCGGGAGGAGGCTCCCGTGGGCACAGCCTGCTGTCACAGGTGTGGGCGGCTGTAAGAGAGACAGCTCCCCTTCCCCTCTGCCTCCTGCAGTGGGACCTGCCAGCTTCCGACACAGCAGAGGAGCCCCTCGAGGGTGGACGCCTCAGTCACCCGAACCAAAGTAAAACCACATTTCTAGCAGCGTCCGAAGCGTCAATGGAAAGTGCCCGAAGGCATCCGTTTCCACAAGCTACTTAGCTCCAATTTCCACAGCCCCCATCTCACAGCAGTGTCTTATTCCTCCATAGCCTTAAAAACCCAAGTCTCCCGATGACCCTAATCACACTTCTCCACACAGGACAACTACAGACCCTGGTCTTGTCTTGCATTTACTGTTGTGAGTTTCATATATATATATATATATATATATATATATATATAATATACACACACACACACACACACATACATATGTATATATATATATATTTGCATATATCAATTGTACAAAACATTAGGTTTCACAGTGACATCCTTACACCGCTTTGGACACTTGGGATCTTGCTACTTTTCCTGTACATGACTATACCTTTGAAGAACGCTTGCTGTATTTTTAGTTATTTTGTAACGGGAGACGACTTTTCAGAGGATCTTCTCTATCATGTGACTGGAGACAAAGGCACATTTGCCTTTGACCTTTGTTTATGCGATGGGCTGAACGGTCGGCTCTGTTCGCCTCCCCTTTATGGAATCTGCCACTAGAGAAAGGCTTAGAAAGGCTCTCCCCACACCAAGAGTATTTACTCATGCTTATTTCTGTGGTTTTGTTTCTTTGCGTTTAATATTAAAAGCGCTTGGAGTATATTAAATTCGAGAAAATCAAAAGCTTTCATTCCAGCAACAATGCCAGCCAAACAGATCACAACAGAGGTGCGAGCCCACCATGCTGCCTGTTTTCAATAACTGAGTCACGAGCTGGTGGTCCAGGGGCACCATGGGGTCTCTCTATGGCACCCGCTACCCAGTCCAACGCAGTGCTTGCAATGCCACGAAACCACACTCAGCCTGACCCCTACAACAGGACCACCTAAAGACCACCGGCCACCCTGTCGACACTGCGAGACCTTTTCCTCGTTTGCATGGAGAAGGAAGAGACAGTAGTAAGTACAGCTGAATGGGCCTCGCTCACTGCGCACAGATTGACTAGTTCTGTGGGCGACTCTCTGTACTCCTGGCTTTGGAAAGCAGTAACAGAAGACGATTCCCACAGCCCACAGTGTGAGGACCACCTGCTTGGGGAGACCGAGCAGCTGGCAGGGAACAGCTGAGACTCCCCACCAGTCCCAGCCATGATCGCAGGGGACCCTGATCCAGTCCTGCCAAAGCTCCCCCTAGGTAACGACTAGCTGCGAGTCCATCTGTCAGGAGACGGTGGCTATGCAGCTAGCATGGTTTCACTGTGTCCCCCACCCCCCACAGGCTCAGCCGGGGTGGATGTTTGGGAAAGTTGTGTATTTTTAAGAGGTGGAGCCTTGCAGGAGAAAGACAGGTCCCCCAGGGTGGGCCTTGAGGTTTCTAGCCTGGCCCTGGGTCCCGCTTCCTGTTGCCTCCTAATGGCTGCTGCTGCGGTGACCTGAGCCAGCCCTGGGAGCTTGCTTCCGGCCGTGGTGCTGTGTGGCATTCTGCCGGGTGACTTTCCCCACAATGGCCTCTGGAATCCTATGTCAAAGAAACACCCCTTTCCCTCCCCTTCTGGTTGGGTCTCACAGCACAAGACAGTTGGCTGCTACGATGCCCAGCTTCATCGCTACCATGCTATGCTCCCGTCTGCTGGGCATCAGTGTCTCCGCTGGCTGGAGGGAGGACATGTAGGGCGGGACATGACCATAATTGGAATCCAGACACCCTGACTTCCAGAGTCTCCTTAATAACAGTGAGCACCTTGTCCTCTGAGCGCTTGCTGCAGCCAACTCGAAGCCAAGCCCATTACCAACATTATCTTATTCGAGCCTCATTAGCTTCCTCTGACTTTGCATTTATTAAATTCACCAAGTACGTATTGTGCCAATTACCGGGACTAAATAATTTGCTTGCGGTCTCACGGTAAGAGCTGAGTCAGAACTCAAGTCAGGCTTTGCCTCTTCCCGGTTTACTCACAACATCCAGGTCTCCACCCAACCAACATCCATCCATTCACCCATCCGGCCTTCCCTCCCTCTCCCTGATCAATCAGGCATCCATCCGCCATCTCTCTTTTCTGCTCTCTACCCACCCGCCCATCCAACTCATTCTTCCTCTCTAATCAGCTGTTGACCCTTATCATTTTCCTATCCAACCATCCCTTCCTCCTTCTCTCTACTCATCCAACCACCCACCAATCTATCTGTCCTTATCTTCCTGTATTTATCCATCATCCATCTTTCCCTTCCTGTAACCATCCACCATCATCTCTCCCTTCTTCTCTCTCTCTAATTATCCATACATTCTCAATCCTTCAGAACTTTCCTCTCCCTAATTGTCTCTCTCCTCTCTTTAATGATCCATCCATCAATCTATCTCTCTGTTCCTCTAACCATCCATCCTTCCATCTCCTTCTCTATCTAATCATAATCCCTCCCTCCATCCATCCATCCATGCATCCATCCATCCATCCACCAATCTTTCCATCCATCCACCAATCTCTCCATCCATCCATCCATCCACCAATCTCTCCATCCACCCACCCACCCACCCATCTCTCTATCCTGTCTCCCTCTATTTAATCATAATCCCTCCATCCTTCCTTCCTCCCATGCATCCATGCATCCATCTATCTATCCATCCACACACTCATTTCTTTATCCTGTTTCCTTCTATTTGGTCATCATCCATCCATCAATCCATCCATCCATTCACCCATCCATATCTCTATCCTGTTTCCCTTTATTTAATCATAATCCATCCATCCATCCGTCCATCCACTCATCTATTTCTCTACCCTTCCTTCCCCAACAATCTACCCACCCACCTGTTCCCCCCTGCAATGCCAGCTCCCCAGTGTGGCCCCCATGCACTTTCTTTCTCCACCTCCGCACCCCAGCAGCTCACACTTTCTGACTACTTCCAACTCCTTCTGTTTTGTGGCCTTTGGGCATCTTCCTGAGCCCAACCTCCAGCCTCCACAGCAAGTCTACGGCTCTCTGCTCCTGGAAGCTGAGCAGGGGCTTCCTCCTCCCTCAAGACATCGTCCGCACTCCCACCCCAAAGGCTCCTTTGCCGTTCAGATCCCCCCCACCTCCGTCCCACGAAGGCGGCGCCCTCCTGCCAGGCTGCGCGTGGGAGCCCCCGGGTCCTTACCAGGTTTCCGACCTGCAGCATGTCCTCGAACTCCACGGTCATGTTGTAGTGCTCCAGCGCCATGAAGAGCGTGTTGAGCACGATGCACATGGTGATGGCGAGGTCGGCGAACGGGTCCGTCACCACGAACTGCACCTTCTGCTTGATGGACAGCCACAGCGGGCAGCACTCCCAGATCAGATAGCGCTGGGCGAAGCGGTTCCAGCACGGTGGGCACCTGCGGTGGGATTCCTCCAGCTCTGGGGGGGGGGCCAGGGGTCAGCTGGGCTGTTGACTGAGTCATCTACTCGGGAGTTGTGCGGGGAGCTGACGTGCTACACAGCTAGGGGACGGTGGGGGCTCGGGGGAAGCTGGGGGGCTGCTGGCCTGCGTCCCAGCTCTTGACTCTGGAAACGTTAGAAGGCCACGAGGCAGCAGGCCAAGACGAATGTGGGGGAGCACTGGGGTGCGTTGGGTGAGGGTCGAAGGTGGGATCAGTCAAGACAATTGACGCTCAGGCGGCAGGGGGGCATGCAAGGGGGACGGATGGCGAGTACCTAGGACACGCCAGGCTGGGGCAAGCTGTGGGGCGTCGGCACGGTGGGTTGGCACAGGCGGAGGAGCCTGGTTAGGCCTAGAAGGGCTGTGGAGTTGCCTAAGACAGGGACGGGCTAGAACGGGAAGGCTGCGCAAGAGATGGGATGGTTCTAGAACATGACGTGCTCGGGACAGGAGGGGAGGAGGCGCTGACGGCCGGGGTGGACGTGGGAATGTCCAGGACAGAACGGGCTGAGCCCAAGGAAGAGAGACTGAAGGCCAGGCGGGGACACCCACGCTGCGGGCGGGGACACCCTACGCTGTGGGCGGGGACACCCACGCTGCGGGCGGGGACACTCTGGGGCCCAGCCGGTGCTGAGGAGGCTGGGCTGCAGTGGGGGGTCCTGCAGTAGAAGCGGGGACACTGACCTTCCAGAGCACTGGTGAGGACGCTGACAGCGCTGAGCGCCCGCTGTCGCGCTCCGGGCTCCTCGAAACCATCTGCACAGGGAGCCTGGGGGGTCAGCATCTGGGCCCCCCCTGGCTCCTCCGAGGGCGTGGTCTGCGTGCAACAGGGAGAGGCGCATCAGTGGGGGGGGTCCTGCTCACATCCCTGCTGGGCCTGGGTGGTCGGTCCAGACTGAGGCGGGGGAGGTCACGGGACCAGAACGGAGACCTTGAGGGGCTTAGAGAAACTCAGCCCAACTGTCCCCCAGTTAACCACCCTCCCACCCCCCCACCCCCCGCCACTAAGTCTTCTTCCTTTGCTCCTCTTCGCAGCGGGCGGTCAGGACAGGACACGTGCCACACAGGCCCCTTTGGCACCAGACACCACCAGGTGCATTAGTACATGCAAAAACAATCTGGGAGTCCTAATTGACCACAAGCTCCCTAGAGTCCAGAGCATAGAGAAGCTGAAAAAATAAACAACCATCGGCCATGCTCTTGGAGGACATTAATGGAAGCGCAGAGCGCAGTGCTTAGAAAAGGCCATGGGTGGGGGGGGCATGTCCTGCGGAGGGCCCGTGGCTCTATCTACCAAGAGAATTTCAACTCGGTCCTGGGATCCCTTGTCTAGAACCATCTAACATCGGAGATAATTATATAAACACTCTGAAAATATACACAAGTGGCATTGTTGCACCTAGTTCTACCCAGCAAAATGCCCAACCAATAGGAAGAACATTGACGTCGACTGTCCGCACCCCTCTCTGGATGCCGATGCAGACAGGAAGGGAGCGAGGCAGCTCAAGGACGCTCCCGTGGGACAGAGCCAGACGCAAGGCGAGACAAAGCCTGCAAGATGGGCTGGTGTGGAAGGGGAGAGAGTTGGGGCGCTGGCCCTGCGAGGGGCAAACAAGGAGACGGTCCCTGGTCTTGGTACGGACGACTGCATTGCTGTTTCTAGTAAGCCTGCATGTCTCCCTCGTTCTCTTTCTCTGGCGCATACACACATGCATCGTGCTTCCCGGTGTGTTTGAGCGCAGAGGCCAAAGGTCAACATCAGGTACAACACAACCTTTGTGTGTGTGTGTGTGTGTGTGTGTGCGCATGTATTCTGCATGTGAGTAGGTATACATGTGGGGGGGGCACTTGAGTGGTCGCACCTGTGGAGGCCCAAGGGTGACATCAGGAACCACCCGGATTGCTCTACCCTTTACTGCTTTGCTCTGGTCCCAGACTCCACCTTTCAGGGTCAGAATTGAGGCTGCCACCACTTCCACTGGGCATTTTTATGTGGACTCTGGAGATCCGAACTCAGGTCCTTTTGCTTTTAAGCAAAGGCTTTACCCTCGGAACCATCTGTCCAATCTCTTTTTTATTTTTTTGAGACGGGTCTCACTGAACCTGGAGTTTGCTATGTCTTCAAGGCGGCTGGCCAGTGAACCCTGGAGATCTTCATATCGCCCCCCCACCCCACCCCGCAGCACAGGGTTTACAGGGCTCACACAGCCACACTTAGCTGTTACATGGCTGCTGGGGCTTGAACTCATGTCCTCACGATGGCACAGCACACACTTTACCTACCGAGCCGCCCCACAGCCCTGTGCACAGGAAACAGAGATGCGGGCTGCCCGATGGTGGTAACTGGCAGATGGGCGCTCTGTGTGTATATGGAGGGGTCACCCCAAGCCCTCAGAACCAGAGAGGGTCCATGAGAGCTCAGATCAGCAGTGCCCTGCGTGACCAGCGCAGCTGTAGTCTCCAAAGTCCAGTGTGATCACAACACGAACCGCTGAACTCGAAAAGCATGTCTCAAATTCTCCCACCTTCCCTCCCGTCTCCACTATCACCTCAGTCTGGGTAGTCAAGGGGCAAATATTTTCTCTCCTCTGCTGAACAGACTTTGCTGACCCGGTGGTAACAGACTGGTTTTGGCCAAAGAAATGTGCCATAGCTGATATTATTGGGAGGATAAGACAGAATCACCAGGAAAACGCAGCTTTGGGCGTGCCTAGGAAGGCGCTTTGCTTACAGAGAGAGTTAGCGGAGGGGGACCACCTGCACTGAATATGGATATCATCATGGGTATCATCACGTGACCCGGGTCCCGCACTGGACACATGGGTAAAGGGGCATCGCTCTTGCTTCTTGGCTGTGAGTGCCACGTGACCAGCTGTTTCAAGCTTCTGTTGCTTTAGCTTCACAGCCCCGAGGGGCGGGACCCTTCAGCTATGAACCAGAGTGAGTCTTTCTGTCCCTGAAGCTGCTTGTGCCAGGGTGATTTGTTGCCACAACAGGAAAAGTCTTGGAGTCTACGAGAGTCTTTCTGGAGAGGATTAACTAAGACAGGAAGCCTCATCCTAAAGGAGGCCAAGTTGGAAGAAGAAAGTCTGCAGGGCAGACCTTATCGCTTGCTCTCTGCTCCCTGACTGCTGTGCTGTGAGCTGCTCTGACCCACCCCCACGGCCCCGAGGGTCACATTGGACTGAACCCCGAGCTAACATTAACCCTTTCTCCTTGTTTTCCCCAGGTATTTCATCGTAGCAATGAAAGTCTTAGCACATGACCTGGAATTACTCATTGGTCCAGTGTCTTGTCTTTCTTCTGGCTGTGTAGACGCCAAGAGGGCAGAAAGTAGAGGGGGGAGGGCAGAGGGCAGAGGGGGGAGGGCAGGGGGCAGAGAGCGAAGGGCAGGGGGCAGAGGGCGAAGGGCAGGGGGCAGAGGGCGAAGGGCAGGGGGCAGAGGGCAAAGGGCAGGGGGCAGAGGGCGAAGGGCAGGGGACAGGCTTGTTCTATTCACTGATAGGTTCTCTGGCGCTGCGTGGTGCTCACCAAGGCAGGCTAGTGCTTGGAGAATTTTTGGGTGATGGATAAATACTTGGGACTCAGGATGCTTGAGTAGGTAAAATGATAAAGACCTCAAGTGTGTGTTGTGGGGGGGCAAGGAATGGCTCTTGGGGCACTCCATGCGGTCACAGGACCAGTCTCATATAGATCAGGGACACAGCACGTACTCCCGCCCCGTCCCTGACGCACTGTCACTCCATCGCTGGCCTGGCCCTTCTCCTCCTCCTGCAGCTGACTCCCGCCTCCAGACAGTGCGCGTTTGCGCATCAGGGCTCCCTGGGGCAGCTGGGGCAGGGGAGCTTCATCTCGACCTGCTGATCTCTCTGACTTTTCAGAAGTCCCCATCCTCGTGGCTAAGTCCTCTCCCCTTGCAAACACCCCCTGTCTCGGTCTGCTAATCCCTTTAAAGTCACACACGGGCCTTGCGCACGTGAGGACGGACGAAGTCAGAGCTCCCGGCAATGAAGCGTGTGAACTCAGATGCCTCCCGACATGTGCAGCACAGGAGATGATTTTCCTCCTAATGGGATTAGGAAATTCTATTAGCGCTCCTGGCCGCTGGGCTGCCTGGGGTTGGGGCTCCAACGCTGGGCCTGCGAGGCTCACCCTACCCGCTAGGTGATGGGTCCAGAAGGACCCCAGATGGTTCCGTCCCTCCCCTATGCATCCTGCTCCAGAGGAGCGCTTGGCGATGTATCCCAGGAGCCTTTGCTCAGTCATGTCGACAACAGACAGTAAGTGGATCGCGAGGCGAGACCCGGCCGCAGCCCTGGACTGGTTTCAACCTCTCCTGGTCCCCGCCATCTGCTGACAGGCAGATGAATTTTATTTCTATTTTAGACAAGAAAATTGAGGCACCAAGACATGAACTGTGTGTGGTCCCAGGGTTTGTGGCTCAATCCCAAAGCCAGCGGCCGTTGGGCTGCGCGTCTCTCTGGTGGGACCTCTGCTAGTCCAGGGGTGTCTTTAGAGGCCACCCTCTTACTCCACCACCCAGCCTTTTCTTGGGTGGGTTGTTCAGGCACCGTGTGTGTGTGTATGTCAGGGGTGTGTGTGCATGTATGTGCGTGCATATGTATGGATGTGTATGCATGTATGCGTGCATGTGTATGTGCGTGCATGTGTATGTGCGTGCATGAGTATGCATGTGTGCATGCATGTGTGTATGTGTGAGAGGTGTGTGTGCATTTGTACGTGTGTGTGTGCACGTGCACAGGGGCCCGCAGATTCTGTGGCTGCCTCAGGATTATCCCTGGCTCCAGCTGAACCCATGGGTCTCTCTGCTCCCACTCCTCTGACTGCAGGGGGCAACAGCCAGACACGCTGCTCTCAGATCCTCCGCATGTGCTGGTCTGTGGCTAGTGGCGGCGGAATGTTACTCAGAATTATAATGGTGCAAACATACCCGGTGCCTGTCAGCAGTGTACATCATCCTCGAGACAGCCAGAGATGGGCGTTTTTCACCCATTTGACAGAGAGACTTGAAGTGCAGAGGAGTAAAGTGATTCACCCACAACCAACTAGCCAGGAAGCTCAGAGCCGGATCCAAACCCAAGCTGTCCCAGAACCTGGTGCTAAGCATTCTGCCCTCCTGGCTGCAAGAATTAGACTGGATTCTCTTCTCTGTCGTTGTTTAACTCTTAACATGTGCATATGTGTGTACATGTGTGTTTGTGCATGCGAGTATATGTGCATGTGCACACATGCATGCATGTGTATATGTGTCGCGTGTACACGTGTATGTGCGTGTATATGTGCACGTATGCATGCACATGCATGTGTATATGTATGTGCATGGGTGTAAATATGTGCATGCATGTGCATGCGTGTACACGTGCACATGTATTTATGTGCATACATGTACATGTATGCATATGTGTGTGTGCATATAGTCATGCATGTGTGGTTCCTGCTCCTCATTCCCAGCTCTCAATCCTTACTTACACTCAGTTACTATTTAGTAAAGGATTAGACTCTTTCTAACTTGGCGAGTGGTCCTTGCCCAGAACCCCCCGAGTGTCCCATAGCATCCAGCCTTTGTCTGTCCCAGGCCCTCCTGGACTGCTTGCTCGTGAGCCGCCACCCCAGAAGGCTATGATCTGGCCTCTGGACACTGGCTGGGGCTGCCAGGGCATGCTGGTGCCTACGTTAATACAATTTGCAAATAGTGGCCACCAGCCGCACTTCCCAGCACTGGACACACATCTCTGCCTTTACACATCCGTCTTCTGTTTTGACGTTTGTCTGCTTTCCCGGTCTTGTCTGCTGTAGGGACACAGCAGAGCTCAGTCGGGAGGAGTCTGGAGCCTGGCACCAGGCATCGCTTTGGGAGACCCATCTTGGCCGGTGCCCGCATGATCCGACAGGAGCCTGGGGCTGGCTTACCGTGTCTGGGGGGCGCTCCAGCATCATAGGGCGGAGAAGGTGGCTCCCGGGGGAAGTGGCCTCCCCGTCACCAGCCCCCAACAAGGAGACCACCCCGTTGCAGTCCACGGTGCTGTTTCTTTTGCCATTGAGGGCGTGGCCAGGAGCTGGGATGCCAGGGCCGGGCTGTGCCTGGGCGCTGGGGCGGCGCAGGGGCCAGGGCACCAGCAGGGACGTGCGGTGGCTCTCGCTCTCCCCTGCCGTGCTGTTCTCGTCATCTGCAAAGTCTGCTTCGGAGCCCTGGTCCCGCCGGCGAAAGGTGAAGACGCTCCCGCGGCTGGAGCGGGGCCTCAGAGACGTCCTGCTAAGCCCGTGGGTGAGGCTGAGGCGATTCTGAGGACACGGGTGGGGTGAGGGGGGCAGTGGCGTCACCCACGCAGCTCCATGCCTGCTCCAGACTAACTCCCGCGCGGGGGCCCAGCTTGCTTCTTGGAGAACTTAGAGGGCTTTCACCAACCACATGGGGGCCGGGTGAGCCGGGTCAGGGTGCTTGTAGAGAAGTGGGGGTACCTGCTTTGCATTGTGGGGCCTCTACTCATCTCACATGTATCTCTGAGGCTCTGAGCCTGATGCTGCTCTGAGTCTAAAAGGTCCGAGGCTGGGGAGCAGGGAGAACTGCCATCGCACCCAGGACTGGTCCAAGCCAGACCTGAGGCACTCAGCCTGCAGGGACACGTCCTCGCACCTCTACCAGTCCGCACCACGCTGGAGTGGGTGCCCCCGGGCCCAGCCCCCATCCTGGAGTCCTCGCCCCCATCCCACCCACCCTGCCCCAGAGCCTTGAATGCTTCCATTCCAAGCATGGCCGCGGGAAACAGGGATGACTGGGAGGGGCTCAAGGACGCCCCCCTAGGAGAGCGAGTCTAGGGTCTGCGAGGGCTTTGGAGGCCACGCCTCCCCGCGGGGCCAGAAGCCCAGGAGGATTACCAGTGCTCTGGGGCCGTCTTCCGAGTCAGACTTGGGGAGCCTGTCATCCCCACACTCCTCTGTTCCCGAAGACAGCCGCTTTCTTCGCTTGCTCCTCCTCTCGGAGTTGGTTACTGGGGCCAGAGGCGACATCTCCAAGGAGCTCCGGGACACGGTGTCCACGCCCCTGACGGTGAGGGCCTGGGGGAGGGGGAGGGACGTGCTGGTCACTGAGGGACCCGGCCTCGGCCAAGCCGTACAACATCTAGTGGCTTGGTTTGCTTCTTCACAAGCCGACCTGCCCCCTTGACCCAGGAGGGGAGCCTCGCGGGGGGGGGGGGGGTCATCTCCGGACACCTCGAGCGAGACTGAAAGCCCGGAAGGGAGAGCGGGCAGCTGAAGTGGGCATCGCTGGGAGGGAGAGGGCACGGGACTGGTGAGAGGTGGTTTTGGTAGGCAGAAGTCGCAGAATGAATGGGCAGGTGACAGAATGAACAGGCAGGGGATCTAGAAT
Organism: Typhlomys cinereus; assembly: GCA_023101885.1. NCBI lineage: Eukaryota > Metazoa > Chordata > Mammalia > Rodentia > Platacanthomyidae > Typhlomys > Typhlomys cinereus. The sequence goes on from JALPQD010000542.1 coordinate 615,914, forward strand.
GTTCATCTGGCCAGGAAGGTACTGGAGGAAGCGCAGGGCAGCAAGATGAACAAGCAGAACAAGCCAGCCTGTTTTCTTCTCTCCTGCCCTGTCTCCTCGTGTGTGTGCACGCTTGTGCGCGTGTGTGATATGTATGTGTGCGTGCATGCGGTGTGTTTGGATGTTGTTCTAAGGAGCCGACCACCTTGTTCTTTGAGACAGGGTCTCTCACGGGACTGGAACTTGCTGACCGACTGGCCGGCCAAGGAGCCCCCCAGGCCCACCTGTCTCTGCCCCCCAGTGCAGGGTTACAGGTGTGATGTGGTTTCTGCAGATGGACCCTCATACCGTGTAGCCAGCACTCTCCTGCCTGAGCCGTCTCCTCAGCCCCTCCAGCCTGACTTCTGAGAGCTGGACCTGAACTAGTCTCCAGGGGTCACACATGGGGGATCTGAGCAGCCAGCCTGCCCAGGCCTTTATCCTTGCCCTTCCCCCCTCAGAAGACGCCCCTTGACCAGGGTGAACCATATCCATGGACGCATGTGCTGTTTATCCAGAAGTGACCCCTATACCCAACATGTCCCCCCTTTAGCTAAAAAGCAACAGCTAGAGGAACGGTTTCGCTCAGGGCGCATCTCACTCGCAGCCCCGCCCCTAACCCTGCAGGACCCTCACAGACAGATCCATGCTCATGGGAATTCCGTTACCCAGCAAGCAATGCCTTTTACCCAGAATGCACTACTCCTCCAAGCATCCACAGTTAGGTGATGCACCACCCACCAGTCTTACCCAGAATACACTGCTTCTACAAGCATCTACAATCAGGAGATGCACTGTCCATGGGCCCTACCCAGAATGCACTGTTCCTTGAAGCACCCATAGTCAGGTGATGCACTACCTACCCACCTTACCCAGAATGCACTGCTCCTCCGGGCACCCACAGTCCGGTGATGCACCACCCATGGGGCTTACCCAGAATGCACCGCTCCTCCGGGCACCCACAGTCGGGTGATGCATGGGGCTTACCCAGAATGCACCGCTCCTCCGGGCACCCACAGTGGTAAGAGCTGGGCCTGGGACCGCACTGCCCCCTTACCTCATGCTCCTTCTTGAGCATCTCCATGGCCTCCTGGAAGCGCTTCTCCTTCTCCTCCGTCTCGGCGATGGTCGCTTGGTTCTGCTCCTCGTAGGCCATGGCCACCACGGCCAGGATCAGGTTCACCAGGTAGAAGGAGCCCAGGAAGATGACGAGCATGAAGAAGATCATGTAGATCTTCCCCGCCGACCTCAGGGTCTGCAGGAAGAAGGGGGGAGGTCACGTACGCAGGCTCCTGGGGGTCATGGCATGCTCCAGTCACGTGGCTGGAGGTGGGGAGGGTCACGTGTCCCACCCAGAGGGAGGCAGGCCCCTCGCCTAGCGGGGAGAACGTTGTTCTCGGAGGACATTCCACCACATAGGATGGGGGCGTCTCGCCCCCGGAACACTGTGCTTCCTGTACGGAGAAGGGTGACGACTCATCCTTCTCCCTCGGCTCAAGGGTCCTTCCAGGCGCCCTCCGTGGATCTCACCAGTGAAGCTACTACTTCTGACTAGTCATTGAGCCCGTGCCTGACCCCCCTCCACTTGGCCTGACACCCACACACCTGCTGGTAGAGTCGCTCCCAGCAGTCCTGGGTCATCAGGCGAAAGAGGGCGAGAAAGGCCCAGGCGAAGGAGTCAAAGCTGGTGTAGCCGTGGTCGGGGTTCTCGCCCGCCTTCAGGCACCGGTAGCCCTCGGGGCACGTCCTGCAGCCGGACACACACACGCACGCACTTTCCAGCGCCGTCAGATTCTCTGCTCCCGAGACCCTCTCCCTAGCCCCTGGGCAGCCCAGCCTGTGCCCAGCTGTTCTGTGAGGCTGAATTTCACAGTCATGACTATTCTCTCCCCCCCCCCCCCCCCCCCGCAAGGGGACATCAGGAATCATCCTAAGTGCTCAACCTCCTTATGGCTTTCGTCTGGGGTTCCCAGGCTCTGCCTTCCAGACGAGGAAGCACAGCTGTTGCCATTTCCACGTGGGATCTAAGAATCGGGTCTCAGGTCCCTTTGCTTTCGAGGCAAAGGCTTCAAGCGCAGCCAGCTCCCCAGCTCCAGGGTCACTACTTTCCTCCACCTGCCTGGACCCCCCAAGACCTACAGCCAGTCGCTTCGACCCACGTGACGTACCTTCCCCACCACTCTCTGAGTCACTGCTCAGAGGTCTCAATCATGTCTCTCCCTCCTTCTGTCCACCCCCATGGGGAGCTGAGTACAGTGGGGACCCCAGAAGGGGAGGAGAGCAGTAAGCTTGGCTGAGCCCAGCGCAGAAGCAAGGTGTAGAGTGTGGGAATGATCCTGGGGCGGGGGCTGAGCTGTGTGTGAAGAGACCCTTTATGTCACTACATACCACACGTAGGTACTGTTCAGAGGGGTCAAACTACAGCTCATGGAGTTGGAAGTGGTGGTCTTTCTACCAGAGAGGGTGTGTATATTGTGTATACGTGTGTTTGAGAGAAAGTGTCAGACAGACAGACTGACAAAGTGTGTGTATCTGTGTGTGTGTGTGTGTGTGTGTGTGTGTAGGGGTCAAGGGCCTATGCATCTATCTAGCACATGAGGGTTCCAGAACTTTCTCACGCCAGGAGCAACTTCCTGCCAGGTGAGCCCTGATGTGCAGAGAGATCAGGTGGGCGGACTGGTCAGGGCCTCCCTCCTCAGCCCGCCCTCTGGGCCTCCTGCCCCGTACCCCACAGATCTGAGCTGATCTCTCTTTACCAGTTGTCTCCTGTGTGCAAGTGGGGGGGTTGGGAGTGGGGAAACTGCCAGGGTCCTGGCCAGGAAGAGAGACTAGGGAAGGAGCCGTGTCCCGGGGCTGCGATGGGGAGGCAGTAGCTGCCGGCGCCGGAAGCTGCTGGGAGGAGCCCCCACCTACCCTGCGTCGGAACTGTTCCCGCACAGAAGAACATCCGTGGTACCGTTCTTGAGCAGGTAATTTTCTACAAGAAATGTCAAGATGGTGAGCGGCCTGTGGGACCCGGCTCCATGTCCCTACAGTGCACTAGGGTTTGGGGAGAAAACATCACTGCTGGAGACCCTCGTCTTCTTTGCCGCTGCTGCGACCTCCACCCTCCCTGGCCAGGCCTCAGGCAGCTAGAGCCGCGTCCTTGACCCGTCACCCTCCCCCCTCTTGTCCACGACAGTCTGCTGCCAGCACCCTGCACACTCCTGAAGGCACAGGAAGCCCCGGGCACGACTCAGCTGTCCCCTCAGACAGCTTCCGCGCCCCACCCAAAACCACTCAGGGGGCCGGCGGGAGGGCTGGGGGGCGCCAAGAGAGGCCCCGAGCCAGGAGGGTCTGGGCAGAGCTCCAGCGCGGCCGCTGCGTTGCTTCATGGCCCGTCGCCATGGAACACACTGGCAGAAGAGATGCCTGCCTGTCACCATGGCAACACCATGGTCCGTTTGGACGGGGCTGGGCCTGCACCAGGTGACACACGGGACACCTGCCCTGTCCCGTCCTCTCTTCCGAGACGCTGCCCATCCTGTCGCTCACAGCAACCCACTTTCGTCCTGCCCAGCGGTTCCCAAAGCGTGTTCTCAGGCCAGCAGCAGCAGCGCCTGGAGCCTTCCAAAATGCCAGCCACGTCGGACTCAGCAACAGGCTGTTTGCTAGAACCTTCCAGGTGACTAGTGTACACTGAAGTTTTAGAACCACTCAGTTCTTCTGTGCATATGTGTACATGCCTGCCTATGTGTATGTGCATAGATGTGTATATGTGTGTGCATACATAGGCCACACCTCAGAAACGGCCCATCTTTTTTCTTCTTTTTTTTTTGAGGCAAGTCTCTCACTGGGGCTTGCTGGCAGGTCGGCTGGCCAATGAGCCCAGGTCTGGCTCTGTCGGGAGGAGACGGTGCTGGGATTATGGGGACGAAGCCACCATGCCTGGTGCTGATGTGGCTGCTGGGGCTTGAACCCGGGTCTTCATGTTTTACTTCACTGGGTGCTCCACCCACTTCAATGAGCTCACGGCTGAGCTGGGCGCGCGCATTAGTGCAGGTCGGAGGCGTCTTCTGCACTCTTGGGGCCTGGCCTCTGGCCTGTTTTGTGGTCTATCTTTGACCTACATCGGTGGTGCTCATGAAGACAGGACCCCAGAGAATGGAAGTAACAACCATGGGGTGGAGGAGTTGAAATGAGGGATACACATGACTGCACATCAGAGTTATTGTGGCCCCTCTTGCAGGGTTCTGGGGTGCACGTGCATTAAAGCAACACACTGGCCAAGGACACTGACTAGCAAACTCATTTGCCGAACAGAGGTTCTACTCAAGATTTACCACCGAGGCCCCCAGGGAGACTGGTCTCACCACTTCCAGTACCCTGGGCTCAGCTCACCAGTGACCATCTAAGTCCATCCATCCAATTACCTTTTACTTTTGTATGTGTGCATGCACTTGCGTGTGCGCATGTGTGAGATCAACATCACGTCTCTTTCTCACTTGCTCGCCGTCATTCTTTTATGCACATGCATGTATTGTGTACGTGTTGTTTTGTGTGCACCAGAAGACACTGTGTGATTTTTGGAAATCATCCTAGATTGCTCTATCTTCTTATTTCTTGCCCTGGGGTTTCCTAGGCTCTGCCTTCCGGGGCCGGAATTACAGGCCACCACCATTTCTCCCTGGCATTTTTACATGGCATATGGGGATCTGAATTCAGGCCCTTTTGCTAGTGAGGTAAACACTATAACCCCTGAGGCATCTTCCCAGCCCCCCTACCTTACTGTTTGAGATGGGGGTCTCTCCCTGAGCCTGAGACTCAGCTTCAGCTAGGCTGGCGGACCAACCAATTCCAGTGCCCCTCTGGCCCCATGCTGGGATGACAGGCTTGGACCACCGTGCCCCGCTTTTTGATGCGGGTCCCGGGAGATCGAATTCACTCCCAGTCCACGCCTCGGGTCATTTCCCCCGCTAGCCTGGAGCCCACCAGAGCAGGCTGAGCCTCCTGGCTTCTGTCCCCAGCTGGCTCGGCAGACCTGCCCGCCCTCTGGCAAGCCCCCTGCCCAGGCTCAGAGCGACGGTACCTGAGTCGTTGAGGTAGTGGTCCAGAGAGTCCCAGACCAGGCCGTTGGCCTCCACGGAGCCGTTGGTGTCGTTGAGCATCGTGAAGTTGCGCACGCACTTGTGCCTCAGGTTGCCCATGAAGAGCTGCAGGCCGATGAGCGCGAAGACACTCAGACAGAAGACGGTGAGGACCATCACGTCGGCCAGCTTCTTCACGGACTGGATCAGGGCCCCCACGATGGTCTTCAGGCCTGGGAAGGTGAGGCCGGGGTCGAGGTCACCCACAGGTTCCCTGCTATACCCCGGCCCCCCAGTCCTGTGCTGAGCAGAGCTGGGGGCAAGAAGGGCGACCAGGCGCAGGATGGTGTGAGAAGGGCGGAGGGCCGGGAAGACTGAAACTTGCCTTTACCCAGATGCGACACCATTCTGGCTGCTAAGGTTGCAACACAGCCTGAACTCATCTCTCTGCTACATGCCACGGTGCAAAGTACTGTTGCTTTTTTACTTGTTTGTTTTTGAGGAAACACTTAAAGCGTGCCACATTCTGGCTGGGTTCCCCCGCTCCCCCTCCCCAGGCCGGGTCCTTTCTATCCATAGAAAAGTGACGGAGTTCCAGACCTGTTATTCTGGGGCAATGAAGGGCCCCAGCTTGACCCGGAGATGGGGAGAGACACAGCTGCTCCTGGTGGGGGGTCTTCCTGCTCTATTGCTGGGGCCAGCTGTCTTTGGTGACACAGGGGACGTCAATTATTCGAGGGGGGACTAGAGAACCCAGGGCCTGAGGTTGGGTTTGGAGATGATGGGAGAGGGGGAGGGGCGGGAGCTTGGCAGGGGCGGGTGGTGTCCTAAGGGTCTCCTCTGCTTTGGGGAAGGTTCTGTGGCGGGGACTGGGCTGACCCATGTTGCATCTTCCCACTGCCCCTGACCCTTTGGGACCCCCCCCATCCCCTACCCCCCACCCCCTCCCAAAGCCGTGATCTGTTAGTTGCTCAGCTCCCTGCAGAAGCCAACGCCATTCAGCAGAGTAACAGACAAGCACGTGGCGCTGTGTCCCATCTGACCCTTGGCTACTGTCCTAGGATAAGCAGCGCGTCAAGAACAGGGGGCTCTCCACCCCCCTCCACACCCCCCAAGCGGCCAGATCTCAGGTTAAGCTCCATCCATCCACTGTCCAGCCGGTGACCTGTTAGGAGCACCTGTGGCTGCTGCGCCCGCGGCCCCGAAGCAGGCAGGCGGAGATGGACAGGCATGGAGGAGGAAGAGCGCGTCCTTCCCATCGCGTGGCCGTCGCTGCTGCCGACCGGGCTCAGGTGACTCGGAAGTCTCTAGAAATCTTCCTGACAGGTGTTGGCAACTGCCCGCAGTGGGGTGGGCTGCCCGCAGTGGGGTGGGCTGCCCGCAGTGGGGTGGGCTGGGCAGGGCATACTGGGGAGTGGTGGTGGGATCCACGTACCCTTCAGAGGAGTCACGTGTCTGGACCTGCTGCCCATGCATGGAGACTGTGTCACGGAGGGACAAGCGAGGGCTGGTGGTGGAAACCTTGTCCCCCCACCCCGCCATGTCTGGACTCTGCCTCGACTGCCAGGCTCAAGGACTTGGGCTCCAAGCACCCAGTTCAAGGTTGGCAAAGCCGTCCTGGAGACCGCCCCTGAGGGTCACCTGTCCCTTTGAGAATGTTGGCATAACGACGAGACTCTGCTTCCATCAAGACTGGTCCCAACCACGTCGCCCAGTTCTTGGAGTCTAAGTTCACTCTTGTGTCACGGAAGAGGCGACCGAGGTCCAGAGAGGGCTGGACTCGGTCCCGGGGGTCTCCATCTGCAGGGGGGGTCGCCTCAGACTTCCTGCACTGTGTTTTGTGACCAAGCTCTCTGTGGCCTTGTGGAAACCCTGCGGGGCTGCTTCCTGCTGTCCCCTAGGGCTCAAGAATCCCGTCTTTGTGAACCTTTCTTCCCAGAACAACCAGAAGATGCCTTTGGGCGATGGCTGTGGTCAATGTATTTATCTGTCCTGGAGGACATACCACTAAGTTCTTGGACACACATGTGGAGTCCCAGAGCTGGCGATGCTGATCTGAATGGGGGTGACTGGGAAGGAGTACCCCGGTGCTAGCAGGGGACTGGGGCACTAGTCTGGGGACTGGGGAGACGTGTCTCTTCTCTGGCACACATGCTGGGTGGGTTAGGGTCCTGGAAGGACACTCTGAGGCTTGGTGAACACGGACTAGCCGGAAGCTTTGTAAGGTTATTTGCCCTTGACCAGGGGACTCTGGGTTTCCCCTGGGAGCCCAGAGCTGGGCAGCCCTATGTGAATCAACAGGTCTGGGGACCACAGCGTCAGGAGTGGGGTTTTCACATTGCTACAGGGAACGCTTCAGCTTTGGGGCATCCCCAGACTCAAGTCAGGATACATGTCGCTGGCCATTTTCTGTGTGTAGTATGCGTGTCATGGTCGTGTGTGTGTGTGTGTGTGTGTGTGTGTGTGTGTACACGCCATCTCCCAGCCCCCTGGCCACCTTCTTGAAGAAGTACTTGCCCAGTTCTGAGGGTAATATATTCACAGGGGGTCATTTAAAGGGTCTCTGCTCAATGCTCACCCACCGAGCAAGCTCCTCAAAACAAGGAGTTTGAGCTCATGCTTATTTAGGGAAAACGAATAAAAAATTGAGGCTTTGGGGGTGTGCCATTCAACATCACCACTCACTGCACATGATTGGGCCTACAAACCACCACGAGGCTTGCGGGGTGTTGCGGGATGGACCATTAGAATGGTTACGAGTGAGGCTGTCTGGGCTGAGATTCCCCGGGCACAGTTGCCAACACCTGCCGAGGAGGATTTCTTCCCAAGGCTACCATGCATGGCTCGCTAAACTTCTACCGCGCCATGCAGCGTGGGCTGGTATACGCCAAGGCCCGACGATGCCTGTCCACAGAGTACGCTTCGTGTCCCAAGATGGGGCTGAGACTCCGGCCTGCCCATGTCACCAGAGGGGACATACGTCTAGGGCTGGGCGCTGAGCCACTCACACTTCTGGGGTTTTCCTTTTTTTTTTTTTTTTTTAATTCTGGTTTCCCCCAAAACCATTCTTTTTGGTTTCCTGATTTCTTCAGGGTTAAACAACGGATGCCCCAGCTTTTCAGGAGCAAGGCAGCTGAACTCAGTTTGGAAAATCAATTCAGCATTTTGGAAGAACTGGGGTTCGGTGTGGCCCCCGGTGTCTGAGAATGGGCTTGGCCGGAGTAGAGAGCCTGAGGCCCATTCTGAGGCCCCAGGGGGCACATGTGTCCACTGTCCTGCCTCTGGGTATTCTGCTGACAGGCACCTTCGAAGGCTCTTCCGGAAGGCAGTCTGGACCCCCAGGCAGCTGGAAAGGCCCCGGGGCCTGTCCCTCGAGCTTTGGCGTTTAACCTGATTTTTTTCACCTGAAATGACCGAAATAGTTTTCAAGGCCCGGAGGACTCGGAAGGTACGTAAAGCTGAGACATTGCCCAGGTCCACAAATTCAGTTGTGTATCTGCAACAAGGGAAACGCACACACGAGACAGTAACACCACGCCAACAGGAGACACACGGTCAGGGGGGAGGGGGCGGGGGAGACAGAGAGAGAGTCACTTGTTGCTGACGTCTGACAGGCAAACCTGGGCGTCTTACCTGGGATAACTGAAATGGTTTTTAGAGCTCTCAGGACTCTGAAAGTTCGAAGAGCCGACAAATTGCCTAGCTTTATATTTTCTGATACATACCTGCAGATCAAACCACAGTTACCGGGAGTTACAAAGCGGAATCTCAGTCCGCCCGCCCGCCCAGCCCTCTCCCTGCATCCCGTCCCACAGTGGTGGGGGGTCCTGGTTCCTCCCCCGGCTTGTCCACGCGATCTCACTCTCTAGACACGCAACGTCAGCCTAGAAACCTTAAGGACGTCCACACAGCAAGCTCCCACATGGCTCTGGGTTATCTTTGAGGGCACGTGGCTGGGATGGTCTCCAGCAAATGGACATCAGGGGGACTGAGACATGGAATGTTGTGACGGAAATAGTTTTCAAGGCCCGGGGGACTCGGAAGATGCTCCACAGTGTCTGTCCAGAAAGGAAATGGTTTCTGGGATGCCACGTTGGAAGCACATGGGCTTCTGGTCTTACTTGGTCTTTCTCTCTTCTGCTGTCTACACAAGCGTGGGCCGGGCTGACGGGTGACGGCCCACCAGCTTCTTCCCTTCTCTTTGTGCAGGGAGAGATCAGGAGGCCGTGATGTCGCAGGCGGGGTGACAAGGAGAACTCACACCGGGCAACAGTCCCGTGACTGGAAGAGCAGGGCTGTGCGGAGCCTTGAACTGGGACAGCTCTCCACATACATTGGAAGCAGCGGTCTGGGGGAGGGGCAGGGACCCATGCAAGCCGAGTGGAAGGACATGCTGGGGCATCACATGACCGACCGGAGGACATCTGAGAGACGATTGTGCCCGAGGCCGTGGGGATGGTGCGGAATGACCTGTGATATTTAACCACAGGCCTCGCGTCTGGGGTGTCTGACATTTAGCCAAAGGTGTCTGATGTTTAATGAAGGACGCTGAACTCAGGATGTCTGATGTTTAACCAAAGGTGTCTGGCCCAAGTGTCTGGGCGATGTCAGGCCAGGCGGCCGGCCCTGGGAGACGGGAGAGGGTTGAGGTCCCTCATTCCACCTGGACCTTCGGGGGGGCTGCCACTCTTGAATTCCTCCACAGGTCCGGATAAGGGCTCAGCATTCCGGGCACCTCCACTGGGCCAAGCAACTCTCTTGTCCACTCTTGGGGTCTGTCCATCTTCAAGGGGTCCTAAGGGCTTGCCTTCCTCTGGCCGCCCCAAGCTTTTCCTGCGGGCCCCATTCCGTTCGCCAGCCTCATTTCGCTTTGCAAATTCCCGCGCGGCAGTCACACGGGTCCCATTGTCCACTGGGGACTAGAAATCACCTCCCTTGTTCTGGCCCATATACACCAGTTAATGCGAAACCATTTTTGAAAGCGAGTCCCTTTTCCTGGGTGGCTCTCAGATCCCCAGGCCCGCGCCCCACATTCTTCTCCCAGTCTCAGTCTAGACGGCCATAGAGACTTTGAGGTTGAGCCGGGGACGCTGGGGACGCTGGGGAGGCGGCATCTCAGAAACCGCGGCTTGCAGGCTATGGATTCTGGTTCCTGCCGCAGGGCGTGGCGTACGGTGCCTTCCACCCGCTCACAGAACTGGGGTCGAGACTGTGTCTCCTGGTTACGGAGAACTGAGCCGGGCATCAGGCAAGCCCGCCAGGAAACCAACCGTCCTTGCTTTTCTCCTCCTGCCCCTGACAGGCCTAGCTTGTCCCCAGGGGTCTAGTGAAGCCCCTGCTTGTCCCGCTTGGCACCCTCTGCCTCTTCATCCAGTGCTGAGCACAAGGGAGCCTGGGGGGACCCACACATCTGTACCCCAGCAGGTTTGCCATGAGAACCAAGTGGCCGGGGACAGATGCATGCTGGGGGTTGTGCGTCAGAGGGCAAAGGTCTCAGGGGAAGAGCCTGGGGCAAGCATGTCTGAGACCATGTCTGGAACGGGGGGCTGCCGGCTATTTTGCTCTACCTAGACTGTGGCATTTGGCTGCCTCCCCCGTGGGGACCCCAGATTTCCACTAAGGTCTCTCTTGAGGCCTCTGAGTGTGGCAGGGCAGGAGGGAATCATTGTGGCACAGGGGTGTGGGTGGAGTGGGCTACTAAGACCCTCTACCACACCAGTCTAATTCTGCTGGCCAAGCAGCTGGCTGGGGGCAGGCAGCTGGGTGAGATCACGGCCCACTACAGAAGAGCAATGGGGGAGAATTCTACCTGTCACTCCAGCTCTGGTACACAGGAAGCCTCTCTGGGGGAGGGGCTGAGGAGCCCCAAGGAAGGGCACATGCTGGCCGCCTTCCCGTCCCAGGGGAGACGGTGGGGAGCCCACGCTGACGGCTCCTGTGGCGAATGCCCCCTTCTCCTCTCTTGGCCTCCCTCCTTTCCCCTCCAGGTTTGGTTTCCATGACAACCCCGGAAGGTGGGAGGCTGTGTTCACTAGCAGGTAATGCCCAGCTGAGATGGGGGCACCCAGGAAGAGCTCTGGATGCCGAGCTGTGAGCCAGGCCTGGCACACTTCCCAGCACCCTTGTACCTGCCTCTAAATCAGGTGCATTGGGGGACCAGAAGGAAGCCTGGTGGGGAGTGCCAGCTCTGGAGGGATACCCGTCTTTAATTAGAATTTAGGGTACTTTTTTTTTCGATACAAGCATTGTTGTGGAGTCTCTCGTTTAGGGCCTCTTGCTGAGCCTCAGTTTCCCCATCTGTACAATGGAAGATGCATGAGTCGTCTCTCACTCAGTCGAACCTGACACCCAAGACTTCTTGTTATCCTGGCCTCCTCATTGGCTTTCAAAGGACACAGCAGCTGTCAATCAAAAAGCTGCAGGGCCAGAGCGACCAATGGGATAAAGCTGACATTGGACAGAAGCGAACGGGCCATTTCTGTGGGTCATCCGGGCCTTGGGTTCAGCTGGTGCAGCTCCTCTGAGGGTCCTGAGCGGAAGTGACTGGCCATGGCGTCCCGTGGGCGATGCGGACAGGGCCCTGGAGGGCTTGCCCAGGGCCTGAGGGCACAGGCTGGCCCAGGAGAATGGCTTCCTCCAGGGTCGGAGAGCTCTGGGAGGCAGAGATGGGAGAGACGTGGGCAGATGCTAGCTCCTCCCAAGTCACCACAGGGCTCTGCGGACCACCCTAGTTCCCCAGCCCAAAGCCCCCCTCTCTTCCCCTGGAGCCACAGTTCGGCTGCCAGCAGACGCAGCCTCCCGGCCCTGACGTGGACTTGATGTGCTTCCGTGTTGATCTACTGACGATCTGGCTGCTTATTTCCCAGAGAAAATAGAGGCCATCAGGGAAGTTCCTTCTCTCTTCCTCCGCGCTGCCGATCTGCCTCCAGCCACGGTTCTGCCTTCCCCAGGTGAAGGCCGGAGTCCCGCCTCGCCACCTGGATTCGCGCCGACTGGGGAGGGGCTCCAAGGCTTCGTTCCAGCAACGTGCCTTCATCGTCGAGCGTCCCCTCATTTCTGGGTGGTGTCTGTCCATCAGCCTGTCTTCTTTGAAAGGCCTCCCTTGGCCCCCGGCTCCCTGTGGTCACCCTGCCACCCGCTGTTCTATCTCTCAGAAACTTCATGAAATAGGTACCTTCAATCTTCATTTCTATGTCTTATTTTTTGAGTCTCACGTAGCCTAGGCTGGCTTTGAACTTGTGACCTGCAAGTAGGTATGCGCCGCCACGCCAAGTTTATGCGGTGCTGGGGCTCGAACCCAGCGCTGGGCGGGTGCTAGGCAAGCACTCTAGACATTACATCCCTAGTAAATACCTTTTGTCAAAATACCTCCTCCCCAGCCCACCCCACCCTCGCCACCCAGCTGTGCGTGGACCCTCCCACTTGTGGGAGCCCACGCCAGGAGCACCAGTGAGCAGCTCGCACCTGACACTCCAGCACCTGTCACTGGCTCCCTCAGCCTCCTGTCTGAGTCAAGTGTCCTTCCTTATTGACTTGAGGGCCCACCCTGCAGGGCCAGTTCCCTCCAGTTCCCTCCGCTCTAGGCCCCTCCCTTCCGGACCTTAAGATGCCCCACAAACCTAGACCGTGACCACATGCAGCCCCTGACGACCTCATTTGTGTCCCAACGACTCTGAACTTACACCTCCACCCTGACTCCTTTCCCCAGCTCCAGACTGGAAGATTCCATCGCCCCTCAGAATCTCACTCCAAATGCTTCCACGTTTAACACATCCCCCAACTGGGCTGTGGACCCCTTGATCCTTGAGGAGGGGTCCTCCCTCCTGTCCTCCACTTCCCCAAATGGTACCGCCATCCGCTGAGTTGTTCTAACTAAAATCCAGCAGCTTCACCTTCCTAACACAGACTGTCTCCCGTCTCATTGCTGGGGTCCAGCCGCAGCCCCCTCTGTGACAGTAGCGGCTAGCTCCTGTCTCTGCCCATCTCCCTGTCCGGCCTGGGGTCCAGGCAGGAGCTGGGCTGGACTCCGCAGAGGTGGTCAGCTCCTATCTGCCGACTCTTTCCACAGCGTCTCTCTGTTCCCCTGGCTCCACCCCTGACTTCTGAGGCCCCTGTGCCCCTCCTGAGCTCACTGCACCTCCCGCTGTCCCTCCCCTCGCACGCCGGGCTCCGCCGGAACCTGAATCCACAGCAGAATTCGGGGCAGGTGACCGTGTCTCTCCAAGCTTCCTTTTTATTACGCTTGGCGCAGAGGACCAGAGTCGGCTCGCCAATGGTGCAGTTGCACACGGGGCATCTGATGCACTTTCTAGCACTTTCTGAACATGGGGCTCCCCATCTAGCCTGGAAGCCTTCAGAATCCACAGCGCTGAGCCCAGGGCTACTCGGATCTGGGGGTGTGTGGAGAAGTCATGCACAGGGGGCTTGGTGCCTCCAAGATCTGAGCCTCCCGTCCCACCAAGCCCCACGCTGCTCTTCTTCAGGTGGGCAGAGCGGGGGCTGCGTGTACCCCCCTCCCCTACTCTCGACTCCTTGCTGAGATGCGCAGCTCAGTCGGGCAAGTTCAACGTCCTTGGCTCCCATCAAGGGTTTTCCAGTCCCTCACCCTGGGGGCGAAGGGAGGGTACCTCAATCCTGACTACACTCCCCCCCCCCCCACAAAGATCTCTTAGTAAAGGAAGTGAGGCCTCATCCGGGTGGGCTTCCTGTGCTCCTATCTGGGAGCCTGTTTTCTTGCTGATAAAAGGGAGCTCAGTGGTCGCCTCCAGCTATCTCTCAGGCTGCGGGGTCCACCGAGCAGGTGAGTGGGTTTTAACACGCGGTCTCCTGGTATGAGCACCATGGGACCCTGTTGCTTCTCCTTAGACTTTTTTGTTATTAATTTGTTATTAATTTTTAAAATATTTATTTAGTGGGTGTATGTGCGCATGCATGCGTGCGTGAGCGTGTGTGTATGTGTGTGTGTGTATGTATGTGTGTGAGAGGGCACCATGTGTCCCTGCAGAGGCCCAAGGGTGACTTTGGGAATCATCCTGGATTGCTTCTACCTCCTTCTTGCTTTGCTCTGGGATTTCCTAGGCTCCACCCACCAGGGCTGGACGTTCAGGCTGCCTGGTGTTTTTATGTGGGAACTGAGACCCAAATTCAGGACCTTCTGCTTATGAGGCAGAGGCTTAAACCCTGAGCCATCTCTCTAGCCTGACTTTTTTTTAATTCTGATTTTCTATTAATTGTCTGGTCATGGGGTCGGGGATGGGGGGCTATATAATACTGGTTTCTCTTGATGGGAAGGCAAAGACACTTAAGCAGAATCTGTTCATATTTATCATCATCATCATCATATGTTTTTTGAGGCACGGTCTTGCACTGTAAACAAATAGGGCTCTGAACTATGTAGCCCAGGCTGACCTCAAACTCACTCTGTAGCCCAGGCTAGCTTTGAATTCACTATATTGCCCAGATTGCTTGAACCCACTGCAGTGTTCTTGCTCCTGCTTGTTGAGGGGCAGGCGGGACCACCACAGGGGGCCTAACGCACCATCTACACACTGTCTCCTGAGCACGGGGCTGTGGCGATTTCCCAGACGCCTTAGGGAACTGGATCATCCCATTGTCCTGCTCGGGATTTGCTGCTGCCCCCAAGGGGCTGGTACGTCGCGCTCCTACTTACGCCATGACTATCACGCTGAAGTCCAGCCAATTCCACGGATCCCGGAGGAAGGTGAAGGCGTGCAGGCAGAAGCCTCGGGCCAGAATCTTGACCAGAGACTCGAAGGTGTAGATGGCGGTAAAGGTGTACCTGGGAAGGGGAGCAGGGGCTCTCAGGGGGGCTTCCATCTCTGAGTGGCCAAGTCCCAAGCAGCTCCCTGATCTAGGGCCATCTTCGTGGGATGTCGCCAAGGCCTCATGGGGTTCTGCACCCCTCTTCCACACACCTGCCTGTTCTTTTACAGAGAGCCTGTCACTTGACTGGGAAATTCTCCAGGTTCTATACGAGGGCCTCTGCTGACTCCTCACCCCAGTTCTGGGGGGGGTCTTTGTGCACAGACACATGCCGACCATCCTGTCTGCACCCTGGGACCCCGGGGGGGTTGGTTGTCGGAGGGACACGGAGAAGATGCGTACCGCACTAGTGACCTGGCATGTCCCAAGCGCCGCTGACCAAGGTAAGTGGGTATTATTACTTCAGAGCCTTCTCCAATGTCACCAGCCCCTTTCAGGGCATGACAAGGGGTCTCCAATCTGCCACTCTGGAGAGCCCGTGCCTGTGGGCACAACTTAGAGCCAGCGTAGGCAGGGGTGGGCGAGGCAGGAGGGCCGGGTTCAAAGCGAACTCCCCCCCCCCACTCCTGGCTCCGAGAGGTAGAGCCCTAGCCGTGGCCTCAGTTTTGGGGCGGCTCTGGGGCCTGTGATGTGGAACGCGGAGACAGGAAGGGCGCAGGAGCCCTGCGGATACTCACTCGACATATTTGGTCCAAGGCGGAGGGTCGTGCTGCGCCATGAACACGCAGTTGGTCAGGATGGTACACATGATGAGCATGCTGAAGAGCGTGGCAGAGTCAAGGAGAGTCACGGAAGCGGCCACGGACAGCCGTGGAACAGGGTCCCGAAACAGCCGCGCGAGGGGAATCCCACGGCCACAGAGCGGGGTCCCTGCAGAAAGCTACACTTGGGGGCCCACAGAAAGCCACGGAAGACTCTTTCAGACTTTCATGGAAAGGCACTGTGCTAGACGCGGGTGTCGCCTTGACAACGGAGGGTTGGGCCTTTAGGCACATCTGTGGAGAACTGGTAGCTAAGGCAAGCTCTGAGCAGGCCTGCAGGGGAGCATCTAACAGGATGTGGGAAGACCCAGCTTATCGAGCGGGTGGGACCCTTCCCTTGGGCCGGGGACAAGAGGCAAAGAGCTGGTCTGTAGGTCGCATCCTTCAGCATGTCGGTCGGCCGTGGTGCTGCACACCGGTCGGATAAGCTGAAAGGGGCCTTGGCCTCCCTTGGCTCCCCGCGTTCTGCATTCATTCAGAAAACACACAAAAAGTGGCTGCCACAGGCCCGCAGATGGAAGCCGTGGAAAGAAGGGGTCCATTGAAAAACACGGGAGCGGCCACGGAAGAGGGCCGGCCAAGCCACCATGGCCGCCTAGGGGTGGTCACCGCCAAGCAAACGCTGGCAGCAGTCAGCAAGGGG
This sequence comes from Typhlomys cinereus, assembly GCA_023101885.1. NCBI lineage: Eukaryota > Metazoa > Chordata > Mammalia > Rodentia > Platacanthomyidae > Typhlomys > Typhlomys cinereus. The sequence goes on from JALPQD010000542.1 coordinate 632,185, forward strand.
CTCCAAGGGATACCCCTGGGCTGGAGTCAACATGCACTGACCCCTCTGAGGAACTGTCTGTCCTTTGCGGCTGGACCCTTATCCAGGCTCCACAGCCCCTCGAGGGACCATCCAACACCGACCAACATGCTCAGCGTGGGACTCTCTGTAGGACTTCTGTACAGAGGGAAGAGAGGACCCCCCTCCCCCCGTGTCCAGTCAGTGGGAAGAAGGTGCGCATTTACAACCTGTTGCTCTCATGGGGAAGGCTGGGGGGAAGAACCCCAAGTTCCCCCGTTAGGCTCTGGCCTAGGATAGTTCCCAGGGACCACTGACCTTGAGGGGGAGGCAAGGACCACTTCTGTGTTTGCTTCCGACTGCTGCATCCGCCCCTCTCTCTGGTTCCCCTGTCCTGCCTGGGAAACACCTGTTCACCCTTCGAGAAGCCCCTGGGCAGGAAGCCCCCAGCCCTCGCAGAGCACGCTGACGCTTTGGAGGCCGGGCCGCGGCGGCAGCTCGGTGAACGGCACAGCCCATCTGTCTCCCCTCACAAGGGGCGTCTTTCAAACACCAGGACGGTGTTCTGGGTGTCCCCGTGGGAGCCTGGCTTCGGGCTCCCCCAGCCCTATCCCCAACTCTCGCTGGACAAAGCTCTGATGTTTCCCCGCCCGTTCCCTTGTCAGTGCAAGGCAGAGGGACACAGGGCAGACCCTAGGCCTATGGGGGGCCGAGTACCCCAGGGACTTGGCGGCTCTCACGGGCCCCTCCTCACCCGAGAGGACAGGCTCCCAAGACTCAGGACACCACAGCCAGCCTCACCGCAGAGGAAAGCGATCGATCGCACAGGCTGCTGGGAGCTGCGGTAATTCCCCTCCGGGGGTCTGCATTTGCCTGACCCCGGGCAGGTGTTCAGCGATTCTGCCCCAGCTTGGCGGGTGTCCTAGTTAGGCACAGGTATCAACGTGATAGTTGAGGGTTCTGGCTCTGGGCACAGCTGTAGAGAATTGGTAGTTGACTTAAGCCCAGAGCAAACCTATAGGAAATCGTCTAATGGATGGGGCAGACCCAGCCCATGGTGGGTGGGACTAGGCCCTGGACAGGTGAATAAAATACAGAGAGCTGGTTGAGGAAGTTGGCATCCTTGTGTACACTTGGTCAGATGTCCTGGATGGCGAGTAAGGATCGTCCCTCTCTCAGCCATTACGTAGAGATGGTGTGGCCAGTTCCCTTGGCCCTAGTGTTGGGGTGAGCTCTCCATCAAGCTGGAGTAAGAATTGTAATGGGACTATCCTAAGAGAGTAAACCCCTTGTCCCTTTAAGCTGTTTGATGGTGATTTTATCAGCAACCATGCAGGTGAATTGCAACAGGAGGGTGGGTGGGTGAAGGGGCTGGTAAGGAACCCAACCATGTGGACGCCTTCCCACCTCCAAGCCTCCTGCAAGGAATCAGGGCCGTGCTTATAATTAACTCTCCAGTTTCTCACCTGAGATGAGAGGCAATCGGGCCACGGGAATCCCCCTTTGAGAGCTCAGGGAACTCTAAAGGACTGCTCAGCTCTACTGAGTTCCACTGAGGTCCCCCACCCCCAGCCCCCACCTCAATGAAGCACCCAGACCTCTTCTGTAAGGTCGCCACAGCTAGGCTTAACCCTCAACCCCATCTTTCGAGAATCGGTCAGATGTTCAACTTGAAACCCCTCCTGACCTCACATTCCCACCCCCAGGCTGAGTAACAGGGCTTCTCCCGTTGCGTAAGCCATCAACAAGCACCGCTGGGCAAGCCACCAACAAGCATCTCATTTAGCCTTTACCACTTCCATGGGTTCACTAAACAGCAGAAGGTCCCAGAAGGTTCCAGAAACACGCGCAGAGGAATGTCAAGAGTAGATATACACAGAGCTCCAGTCTCGGCCGTGTGTGGGAACCAACTGGATTCTCCTGACAACTCTAAGGGGCAGGAACTTTGTCTCCAGTTAAAGAGAAAGCCCAGACTCAAACAGGCAAAGTTATTGCAGCAGGCAGAACAGCACCTCCAAAACAGATCAATCCACTTGACAGAAGGGATTCTGCAGATGCCCTTGGAACTGGCTCTCTAGATTATCCAGAGAGTGTAATGTCTTCACAGGGAACGGGGAGCGCCTCTCCCTTCCAGCCTCCACAAAGGCCCAAGGCCCTGCTGATACCTTGATTTCTGTCCAGCAAGTTTCCAGAACCATAAGATGATAAATGCCCTCTAGGCAAAGCGACCTGGACCAGGGCAGTTTGTTCCAGTAGTAACAGGAACGACCACAGGATCAACCTCGATGGATGGCAGGGCCGCCCCAGGCCCCAGCTGCCCCCAGGCCGGGAGCTGCCCCAGCTGCCACTAGCCACTCTCCTGCCACAGACTGAAAGGCCTTGCGTGTGCCAAGCGTGGTCCTCACCTGGAAAGCAGGGAAGCGATTCCTCATCTGGCCGCTGCTACCCATGGGCAGCCCAGAAACCAAACCAGATGAAAGACTCCACTGTGCATGAGGTAAGTGCCACACAGGAGGGACAAGGCCAGGGTGTGTCACGCGTGCGTCATGTGTGTGTCACATGTGTGTCATGTGTGCGTCATGTGTATGCGTGCATGCACATCTCTTCCTGTGGAGACTGAGCCCCTGTCCACGGGCTCAGTGCAAAGCCTCCCAGGTCTCCCAGGAGCCACCCAGACTCTGGCCAGCACACCTTTTATACCATCTGCTAAATCTTGGGCAGCGTCAGCTGGTCCTTCATGCGGGCAGTGGCAGAGGCCAGCTCTGCAGGCCTGCACACGGTGAGCACCCTCCATTCTGCCGCGCCACTGTCCCGAACACCCACTCTCAGCCTCGTGACTCAAAGCTCAAGAGAAGGGCACGAAGAACCATGCTGGGTATTGTCATGAGTTTGTGCTGCTCAGTGCATGCACACACACACACACCTGCATGCACACACACACACCTGCATGCACACACACACACCTGCATGCACACACATACACACCTGCATACACACGCACACCTGCACGCACACATGCATACCTGCATACACACACAGATCATACACACACACCTGCATGCACACACACACACCTGCACGCACACACACACACACCGGCATGCACACGCACACACACCTGCATGCACACATATACACGCCTGCATACATACGCACACCTGCACGCACACATGCATACCTGCACACACACATAGATCATACACACATCTGCATGCACACACACACCTGCATGCACATACGCATCTGCATGCACAGATGCATCTGCATGCACACACCTGCATACACACACCTGCATGTACACACACCTGCATACACACACCTGCATGCACGTACACACACCTGCATACACACGCATAGACATATACACACCTGCATGCACACACAGATGTATGCACACATGCACATATTCACACAAACACATTCACACACTAACATGCCTACATACATGTGCATACATGCATGTGTGTATATACATTCATATCTGCACACATATATCCTCAAACATGCACACATCCACAATGCAGACGTTCTGATCATCCGCTAACACATTCACACACTAACATGCATACATACATATACACACATTCATGCATGTATATACATCCATATGCACACATATGCACACACATACACACATGCACATGCAAACACTCTGATCATCCACTAACACATTCACCCACTAACATGCATACATACATGCACACACACATGCATGTATATACATTCATATGCGCACATGTCCACACACATACATCCACACATGTAGACACTCTGACCATCCTTTAGCGCGAGGGAGAGTTTTGTGAGCGGGCCCTTAGCAACCAGGAAGGCAAAATGCTTCTTGGCACGAGCGGGAGGCCTATGAGTGTGGCTGCAAGGGATCTGGACTTCTGCTGGTTTCTTTCATTTAATCCTGGCAGGAATCATTCTGCAGGATTATAACAAATGTACATACAGAAAAAATAATGCTGCAGCTCGCGTTGACTTTTTAGACTTCCCAGGGAAGCACCATGAGCACAGACAAAGCCCAGAGCTAGACAGAACGATGGTGCCAGTGTGTCCTGCAAGTGCCCACAGGAACCAGGGTACACTCCAGCCATCCTTAAGTTGGTCTTTGTCCAGCCCTACCTTTCCTGGGCACGTAGCAAGGGTTGGGCGAATGTGGGAATGAATGTAAAAATACAAGCACAATTCCAAATTGTCAAGCCTGTTTGTTGGGAATGTACCCTGCAGCCCCCATGAGAGGTAGAAGCTGGAGGGCCGTGAATTCTAGGTCGACCAGGGGTGCCCAGAGAAACCTCTTGAAAAGCCAGAAGAAAAAAAAAATCCCAGAGCTGCTGATGAGTTGGTGGGTAATAGCACTGGCTGGGCCCCCCCAATGGCCTGCGGTTGAGCCCTGGACCCCACTTTAAAAAGTTGGATGCGGGCGCTTGCGTCTGTCACCCCTACAATTCTAGGGTGAGGCCAGAGGCAGAGGCGGGAGAATCAGCCAGAAGCTTGAGAGGCAGAAATAACAAGCAGGATCTCGCCTTGAAGACAAGTTGGAAGGAGAGGACCCCCCAAAGCTGTCCTCTGACACGCAACAAATGGGGATGGATGAACACATCTTTTTTTTTTTTTTAAGTCAAAAACCAGAACAGAACTGCGTGTGTCTGCTCACGGCCAGCGGCCCACCCACTTTTCTGGAGACAGACAGTGGCGATGGTTACACGCCTCATGAACATAGTGAACGAGGGGATATACACCTTAAATGAAATATTTTTTGTGATATGTGGAGTATGACCCCGATGTTTTCAACCTATTTTGAGAAAGGGTCTCATGTATCCCATGTCATGCTGGAGCCAGATTATGTAGCTAAGGGTGGCCTTGAACTCTGGCTCGTCCGGTCCTGCTCCGGCTCCCAAGGGCTGCAGCACCACATCTCACACTGGCGACTCTGGCCCGGGACAGTCTTCAAAACTTGTGTTCTGAGTGTCATGGAAGTCACCCCTACAGGGTGACAGTTGGAAACAATTGTAGTTTTTTTTGGGGGGGGGGCGGTGAGGCCCAAGATTCTGAAGTTCTTAGAGAAGCTGGATCTGGATGGTAGGTTCAGATGCAAGATCTGGGCCCCGTCCTCCCCCAAGTGCCTACCTAGGCCACTAGGTGGCGCTGTCTGGGCCCCAAGGCCATCCCCAGGCCGTGGGGCGCTGTGGCAGCCCCAGGAGTCCCCAGGGAAAGGACTCTGCCTTGGGGGGGGGGCAGGCAGGCAGTTCAGACTCCTGCCAGGCCCGGCAGGCCCCTCACAGCTGCAGACCCGCTACTCAGCGGACCCTCTGGCCAGGCTGGGGCCTCCAGCCCCCCTCCCTGCTCCTACCCACTTGCCTCCCATCCCAGACCTCTCTCTCATCTGCCTGAGGCCCCGCCCGGAGCCTGGCAGGGGCTGTGGGACTGTGGGCTGCCTCCCTGGGGACTTCTGTGGCTGCCAGGCAGCGCAGGGTTGGTTAGATACCTGGAGGAGGAAGGCCCAGGTGAGCTGGGAGAAGGCCACGCCCTCTGCGCGAGCCCGAGCCGGGCTCAGAGCACCAGGCAAGCGCATCTTTCCATCTCTCCGGTGCTCCGTGCTCACCAAGCCGTGACCACTCCTTGCCACATGCAGGAGACTCTAAAATTCCTGGGGAGTGGGTGCCTACTCAGCGAGAAGGACCAGGACTGGCCCGCGGGAGCTCTGTCCACCCTGCCCACTGACCTGGCTACCTGTCCCAAGCGGTGTTTGGAGATCATTGATGTAGCTTAGGTCAACGATGGACGGCCTGCATGTTTGTGCCAACCTGGGTCAGCGACGGGCCACAGGAAGGCCGTCTACCCCTATAGTAACACGTGGGCCTCAGGGCCCAGTCCTCTCCATTCTGTGACATTCCAGAGAGAAAGGGCTGTCCCCCTGCCCAGGCGCCGCCCGAAGCCCACTGCAAGACCCACCGAACTCTCCCGGCAGACTGGAGCTTTTTCAGGCAGTGGTTTATGTAATTGAATGCTAACCGGAGTTGTCTGAGACACTCGGAAGCTGCAAAAATTTTGTCAACACCTAGTCCAGAAAGCGAGTGCCGCCTCTCTCAAACGATGCCCACGTGAGAATAAACCAGAGGCGTCTTCACTGGGAACCATTGCCGCTCCGCCCTGCCTTGGCCCAGCCCTGGAGACCTGCTTTGAGGGTCTCTACACCAGGGAGGGGGAGGTGAGGGCCCAAGGGTCGGGGCAGCTGGAACCTTCGGAGACATGAGGGTCCGCAGGGGCTCAGCAGGCCTAAAGTGGAGTTGGGGTTTACTGCCCTAACCAGCTGCAGGCTGTTTGTCTCAGGAGCGCTGGGGACTCGCGACCACCCTTGTACTAAACTGGATGAGACGCATTGGCCACCACCTGGGCGCCCACAGCTGAGAGGGACGTCAAAGGATATGAGTGAACCAGAATTTTCACGGCTGCTCTGCGCACGGGGTGGAAGGGACTCAGGACGTACAAGGCATTGGTGGCGCTGAACCGGAAGATGGTCTTGCCTTTGTTCAGAACGATGAAGGTCTGCAGGGAGAGGGAGGTATGAGGTCGGGGCGACCTAATAGACTCAAAGTCCTTGGGCCGTGGCTCAGGGGTGGGGTGGGAGCAGGATGTGGGGTATGTCTAGCAGGCTGGTGGGCTCCACTACCTGGTCCATGGGTGAGGTTGGGGGGTAAAGTCGAGGGGGGTAAGTCTCAGGTCTGGGTGACATAAAGTTGGTTGAGATTTCATTCCGTTTCAGAACTGTAGTCTGAATAAAAAGAGACCTTGCAGACGGGCCTCGTGGTCTGCAAGCCCAACACCCAGGATCGAGGCAAGAGGACGCCAAATTCTAGAACAGCTGATTCCAGAGCTCCTTCCCTTCCCCAGCTCGTACACTGGAAGGGAAGATCCGGCTCAGGGCTGGGTCAGAAGAGAAAGGGTGAGGAGGAGGGAAGGGGAGGCTACAGAACCCAAGAACGTTCCCTGGGGTTCTGTCTGCTCCGGGCTGGCAAATGTCAGCAGGCAGGGGAGCAGTGAGCGCTGGAGGCGGAGCGTTGGCTGGAGCCAAAGGTGGCCCGCAGGGCGTGGCGACATGGCCCTGAGACCCGCAAGGGCTGAGCGGGTGGGACGAGATCCCATTTAAGTTGGGCTGGAGAAAGGAAGTCAACCATATGGATTAGAACCCCTCTGGGGGTGCCTCCCTCAGCCTTGGAGGGCAGCAGGCAGCAGGGCCAAAGTTAGCAAGAGGGACACACTGTGAGCCTCTCTTCCAGTGTCCTGGATGTAGGACAGGAAAGATGTCGTCCCTGCCAAAGCCCAGCCCGGTCCTGATTCTACCCTAGCCCAGGTTCAGCCGCCATGTCCACAGCCTGCCTGGGCTGATTCCAACCTCACGGCCATCTGTCTTCCACCGGCTCTGACCAACCGTGACCTCAACCAACCAAATCGCACCTCCCGGCTTCATCACTGACCCTAACCCCGACCTTGACCTTAATCTGGTCACCTGAACCAAGGGAGAAGTTCTTTTGGAAGTTTCAGAGTAGAAAAGTTCAAAGTCTTCTCACCTGCCTGTTTCGAGACACCCAGATTCACATCCTCATACGTGGGCATGCACACACGCATGCATGCACATACATGCACATATGGACACTCAGATTCTGGCTCTTAAACATGATCACACACACAGGCTTGGATGACAGAGACACACACTAATGCATGTGGGTTCACCAGGGGACAGAGACACACGCTCACGCTCACGCCCACGGGTTCACCAGGGGACAGAGACACACGCTCACACTCACGCCCACGGGTTCACCAGGCCCCACACTGACCACACTGACCCTCCTGGCCCTTGGGGGGCAGCCCAGCCCCTCCACCTGGAGCTTTCCGAATCACCACCAGCAGCCACCTGTGTCCCTGGCGCTTGGCCTTCTGGGAAAGGTCTTTCCTGAGTTCCAGCCCGGCCTCCTTCTGCAGTGAGGCCCAAAGTATGGGCAGCAGAGTGGGGAACCTTTTTTCCACGTCCCCCCCCCCCGGAGCCAGTGAGCTTGCTGGGTTGAAAGATTTGACAGAGGAGGCCTGGAACATTCACCAGACTCCCCTCTGGGCACAGCTGAGTCGCGGCACCCCAGTGCACGAACACCACTCCCTCCCCCACCTGCCCTTCCATACCCCAGGGGGCACTTCTCCTTCGCTCCCTCCTGGACCTTCCAATGGCCTCCAGGTCCACAGTAAGCCACAAGGCCCACGGGGCCGGCTGCTGTGGCCCAGCCTGCGCCGCCATCTCTGTGAATGACACCTGCCAAGCTTTCCAATGCTGTCAGAGGGCCGGTGCAGGTGACACACTCGCCCAGATGACATGCTCCTCCCCCCTAGACCCCTCCCCCCGTGACATACTTCCCCCAGTGACACATTCACCCCCAAGTGACATGTCCCCCCAGGTGACACGCCCCCCCAGGCGACACGCTCCTTAGTTGAGAGACAAGACTGCATTGCCGCCCAGTCACACTGGGCTCACGGCTGAACCCAGGGCTTCGTTCCGATGTGCCCAGGAGCCCCGGAAACAGGAAGGGGGTCTCCGAGGAGGTATACACCCAAAGACACCCCATAAGGGGGCAAGAGCTCGGTGGAAGCTGCCCTCTTTTCCCTCACGACCCTCAAGCTAGCAGTTCACACTGCGTGACCTCCTAAATGCAGGTGACGGCTCGCCAGTGAGCTGCTGCCCCAAAGCCCAGGGGACCCTGTCCCTCACGGAGACCCCCGAGGTAGAGGTCAGAAGTCACCTTCTGGGTGCTGTAGAAGGGGTCCAGATCCTCCAGGGGCTCCCCGATGAGCTCTCGGGGTGGGTTGCCGTACAGGTCGGGCAGCTTTTTGGAGGCCTGCAGGTCCAGCTGGGGCCTGGGAACCTCCTCCTCGGGCAGAGCCTCTCGACTCTCTTGCGAGGCGGCCGAACCCCGGGCTTGCTTCTCCGCCATGCGCTTCTCGATGGCCGCCAGGGACTCCCGGGTGAACCTGCGGAAGCTGCTGGTGCCCCGAGGTAAGAGGAAGTGTGCCATCTTCTCATCCTGCTTCGGGGGCACAGGCTGCGCTCAGGCTGTCTGGGGGGGTTGAGAGGCGGGAGCTGGAAGACACAGACACGGGCGTGACCGCCTGTGCCAGGGTCAGAGGACAGGGTGGTCAGCTCCCTGGGGACCAAGAACTGGTGGAGGGAAGGACGCCATGCGCCGGGATGCCTAGGACCATGCAAGATGCAGTCTCACAGCGGCGGGGGTGAACTCTCGGGCTTGGGGTGTGTGGGAGGCCCTGTCACCATCTGGACACGTGTCTGAATGCCAGTGACCAAGAGCAAGGGCGTCACTGAGATTCTGTCATTCTGACCCTTCAACACCAAAGGGGACACTTGAACTGTCTTCATTTGAGACACTCCTACCCCCTGACTCCCCTGGGCTGAGGAAGAATGTTGGGGGGGCAACCGGGATGGGGCCCTGTGGTCTCTTCTACCCTCCCCCCCCCAGACTCCTGACAGAACTGGTTCTCCAGTATTTCCTGCCTATGTGCTCACACGGGGGAGGGTAAGCGGCGCAGGAGAGGACCTTTGGCGCCACGAGGGACCTGGGAAACCCCAGGAAACAGCTGGGCAGCGACACCAGGGCGGCCAGATGTTGGCGCTCTGGGCTGCACAGCTGGCAGGTCTCCAGCTGCCCACCTCGCAGGAACCCTCCCCCTCCTCCCACCCACGTGCAGCGTCATCTCCGACCAAGCTGACTGCCACGGATGGGAAGCGTGACGGCTCTTCACTCTTCACTTCTCTGCTCTCCTCCCCCAAATGTGTGTGTGTGTGGGGGGGGGTGTTACAAATCCCATTCCATTCCCAAGGTCACCGGAAAACAGTGACCACTACGGACCAGGCCACCTAGCAGGCACGCGGGTGTGACATCAAACCGGGAGAATGCGGCCCCTCTCGGCCTCAAAGGGTCCAGAGCCCGGCGGGCCACACATTGCACTATGATGACAAGACAGAAGAATGTGTTCCCGGCCGCCCCATCATAACAGGATGTGGTCCGAGGGCTCCTGGCCGCGACACTCAGCCAGGAGGCCGCGCGGCTAATTACCACATCAAACCCCAGAACGGCTGGGCATCAGCTCAAGAGGGCTGGGCGACACCTGCCCCAGGACTCTGCCAGGGACACGATCCCTTCCTGTCAGCCAAGTGCTCTGCCCTGAACTCGCTTCTCTGAGAGCCGGCTGGTGAACAGAACCCTGCGTGAACACCTGCTCCTGCACGTGGCTGACATGGACGCAGACTTGGGGTGCCCCAACGCCGTGGGGAACAGGTCAAGGGGCAGACAAAACAGTTAGCCAATGGTGACACAGCCCAGCCCCAGGAGGGTGCCTCTGGAGGCTGGGGGGGGGGGAGCTGGCTCAGGGGGTCAGTGCTGGCGGCACAAGACCCAGGACCCGGGATGCGACAGGAAGGAACCTCCTGTGATAGTCTCTGCCAGAAAGCATTTTAGTTTAAGGAACATCAAAAAAAACCAAGATGGAGAGCCGGGAAGATGGTTCCGTGGGCAAAATGCTTGGCACACAAGCTGGAGGACCCGTGTTCGGATCCCAGGTACCATGTAAACCCTGGGCACAAGGATAGGAGGTTCAGGTGCGGGCTGTGATTGCTATGTGTCTACCGCGACGGCAGGCAGAGGTCCGAGAATCTCCAGAAGAGTCGCGCCAGCCAGCGTGGGTGACACGGCACTGGCAAAGAGACCTGGTCTTGCATAAGATGGAAATGCAAGAAACGACACCCAAAGGTGGTCCTCTACCACCTCCATGCACATCCCGTGGCGCGCAGGGGCACCAGGGAAGAACAGTACAGACGTCCCCAGGGCTCCCTTTACGCAGCCGCTCCATCTCCTGCACCTCTTCTTGCTCCATTCACGTGAAGTTAAGGGGAACATTTGTTAAAAATAGCAGGCGAGAGAGTAAGGCTCCCGCTTCTGAGAGCCTTTCCCGTCAGGCCTTGTCTTGGAGTGACTTACGAGGACCGCTGTGACACTCCGCACCGAATGGGCCCCGCGAATCGTCCTCCCCACTGGTGGAGGAGAACGTGGACCACGTGAAACTGTCCTTTGACTTTTCTGCACTGTTTGAATCCTGTGCTGATGATTCACACACAATAGAGCCATCGCTCCCTCCATGTAGGAAACAGTCGGAAGCCCCTGAGGAGACCCTTGCAAGCCAGCAGTCTGCCCCTCCTGCGCGCCAGGATCCCCTCAGCTTGGAATCATTTGTTAGAAGAAGCGTTCCCTGAGGCTTATCGTCCATCTGTGTCCACAGGCCCGCAAGGGCTCTGGGGTACATGTGCGTCCAGGAGTGTGTAAACACTGCCAAAAGAGCGTGCGTGCGTGTGCATATGCGTGTGTGTGCGTGCTTGTCTGTGTGTGGTGTATGCATGTGTGTGTGTGTGTGTGGTGTATGCATGTGTGTGTGTGGTGTAAGCATGTGTGTGTGTGTGTGTGTGGTGTATGCATGTGTGTGTGTGTGTGTGTGTGTGTGGTGTAAGCATGTGTGTGTGTGTGGTGTATATGTGTGTGTGTGGTGTAAGCATGTGTATGTGTGTGGTGTGTATGTGTGTGTGTGGGTAGCATGCTGTATGTGTGTGGTGTTATGTGTGGGTGTGGGGGTAGTGGTGTAGGTGGGTGTGATGTGTGTGTGTGGTGTATATGTGTGTGTGTGTGTGGTGGTGTATATGTGTGTGTGTGGTGTATATGTGTGTGTGTGGTGTATATGTGTGTGTGTGTGGTGTATATGTGTGTGTGTGGTGTATATGTGTGTGTGGTGTGTATGTGTGTGTGGTGTATGCTTATGTGTGTGGTGTATATGTGTGTGTGTGTGGTGTATATGTGTGTGTGGTGTATATGTGTGTGTGGTGTATATGTGTGTGTGGTGTATATGTGTGTGTGGTATATGTGGTGTGGGTATAGTGTGTGGTGTGTGTATACTGTGTGTGTGGTGTATACGTGTGTGTGGTTATACGTGTGTGTGGTGGTGTTGTGTGTGTGTGGTGTATATTGTGGTGTGTGTGTGTATATGTGTGTGGTGTCATGTGTGTGGTGTATACGTGTGTGTGGTGTATCGTGTGTGTGTGGTGTATACGTGTGGTGTGGTGTATATGTGTGTGTGTGGTGTATAGGTGTGTGTGTGGTGTATATGTGGGTGTGTGGTGTAGTGTTGTGGTGTATCCGTGTGTGTGTGTGGTGTATACGTGTTGTGTGTGTGGTGTATCTGTGTGTGTGTGGTGTCTATGTTGTGGGTGTATGGTTTCTGTGTGTGGTGTGCAGTGTGTGGTGTGTGGGTGTGTGTTGTGTGGGTGTGGGTGTGTGTGGTTGTGGTGTTGTGTGTGTGTGGTGTGTGCTTCTGTGTGTGTGGTGTGTATATGTGTGTGTGGTGTATGCTTATGTGTGTGGTGTATGCGTGTGTGTGTGGTGTATGCGTGTGTGTGGTGTATGGTTATATGTGTGGTGTATACGTGTGTGTGGTGTAAGCATGTGTGTGTGCGTGCAAACCTGCACCTGCACGTCCATCTGCCTACTGAGGATGTCTTCCTAGTCTGTTTTGGCATAAAGGGACTTGCAGTCTGCTGCCCAGAAGTGCTCGGCTGGGCGATGCCCTTCAGTCCCACACGCCTGGCAACCAGCGCCAGCCTGCAGCTCCCTAGTTCCTTCTTCACCAAAGGTACCACGTCTCCTGACCAAGGGCATGGGTGAGGTGTGTCTGTCTATGGAGCTGGATGGTTCTTTGGCAATGATGGGGGGCAGATCTGACCTCCCCGTTAACGCCAATGTAGAACTTCCTTCATGCACATTCCACAGCACACATCTGGTGGGTGATAAAACCAGGGTCAACAGACCCTCGGCCCAAAGAATCCTCTGCACCACAGCTGCGCCCGTGCTTTGGGTCTTATGAATGCCCATCCTGGCTTCAAAATTACAGTGTTTTACCTGCCGTTTGCTCTTATTAAAAGCATTAACAGCAATGCACACACTATCAGTGAAGTATCTGGGTAGCAGCATTCGCGACAAGTGCTTTCCTTTTCCAGGCTACGCATTTTGCCTTCAAAACTGATTCTGAGGTGGGCAGAGAAAGGCTGGGACTCTGGCTTGGTTCCTGCTCAGTCACTGACCCTAGGGTCCCCTCCCCCTTCGCACTTTACCATGCCAGGTGAGACCCTCCAGGTCTTTCCTGGGGCGTCCTGACACCTGACCCTGGGCAAGAAAGGAGCCGGCTCTTGGCGGGGAAGAGGGGTGGGGGGAGGGGGGAGGCAACTTAACTTGCCCTTGAGATTGACAAATTCCATTCTGAGCCCAGCAGGGGCCCTGGGGAGAGCACCCCCGAGGAGCCGGGGGATCGCAGAGTCTCAGGGCTGGATGGAAGCCAAGGGAACACAGATCCCTGTCTTCAAGCACTGTCGCTGCCTCTCTCGTCCCTTCCACCCCCTGAGAAGCCAAGCACCCACACGCTAGGGACACACACCCAAGGGGGGTGTGTGAAACCAGATTCCGCATGAAGCTCCTGCTCCCCAAGAGCCAGGCAGCCTCCTGTTCTAAAGTAAACCTGCCAAGAGTGTCCTTTGTGTCTGGGCCGCTCCCGGTGGGCGGGCAGGGTCAGCTTTCCCTGTGTTGTCCCCAGCCTGCACCTGGCTCTGGCCCCGCCCTTCCTGCAGCTCCCAGCCTACACAGTGCACAGCCCGCCTGTATGTGTGTGTGTGTGTGTGTGTGTGTGTGTGTGTGTGTGTGTGTGCGCGCGCGCGTAGGGGTGGTGGGTGTTCAGGGCAAGCAAGGAGGGCTTTGAACAAACAGTGAGGGATTGTGGGGGCTCACCTGTGCCTATGGAAGGCCATGAGGTGACCACATACCTGCAGAGGCCTGTCCGCTCCCTGTGTGGTGGGTTGGGTTCAAAGTCCCCTTCCCCAGGGCCTCTCTCTCTGTCTCTCTGTCCCTCCACTGGTCCCTCAGCTGAGATGACTTCTTCCAGCTGACCCCTCTGCTGGGGGTATTTCCCCCATCCAGCCAGCCTTGCTTCAGAGAACTTGCTCCATCCGACTGCAGCTCTTTTGCCTTCAGTCACACCTCAACTTAAATCCCAGGCTCCTTTCAAGATTCTGGACACAAGCCACCCTCGCCCTCGCCCTTCTCCTCCTCCTCACCCAGTGCTTCTGTTCCCACCCTAGCCACAGTGCTGGACAGGCTCCTCCCCCTTGGACCTCTGCTTTGATGGTTAACACTGATTGTCCACTTGCTGGGATCTGGAATCACGCGGGAGACTGGGGTGACCCGCCGTAACTATGGCTGCAGCATCACCCCGGGCTGGGGTCCTGGGCTGCATCACAGGGGAGAAGCCACGCACAGCAGCGTTGGTCTCTTTCTGCAGATACATTGTGGCCGGCTGCCTCAGCTGCTCATGCCCCGGCTTTCCTTCCCTGATACACCTTACTCCTGTAACCTGTGAGCCTGAATAAACCCTTCCCCGGCAGGTCCTTGCCCATAGCAACAAGAAAACTAGCAGGTACACACACAGGTCTCAGTCTTCTTCCTCCATCCCATTCTGTAAGGCTGCCATCCCCAAGAGCTCTCTGTCTGTGTGTGGAGTGATAGAAAGTGCTTAGATAGAAATCCCTCCCTGCCTGCCTTCTCCAAGGAGCGTCGGACTGCCCATCCACCCTGGCTGTCTTTCCTCCTCCTCCTCCACTTCCACTTCCTGACGTCACTGGTCACTGACAAGTCCCGGGGGAGGACTCTGCTTTCCATGGTCAATGGGGTGGGGGTGGACACACCTTTTTAGAGCAGGGCTAGGAACTCCTCCGATCTGCTGGGCCATAAGGTATAGATGCTGGAGAGGGTCAGATAGGGACTCTTCTTGCCTGGAACTGGCTTCCACTTTACCGACCTCTGAACACACAGGGCTTGTGCCAAGGGTCATTAACGGCGCTTACGGACATGAGCCCACCCTCTGGCAACCTGGGGCGTTGCTGTAGGTGCTGTCAGCGTGGGTGGGGCCAGTACCCGGTGGATTAACTTGTCCTGCTGTGCATGGGACTTTGTCGGGTTTAGCACTGAAATTCTAGGATTCCTGAAATCCCAGCTGCACATGAGCCAGGATGGCCAGCTGCCCAGGGATGAGGGAGCACCGGCTGCCACTCCCCGGCCAACTTCACTCCCAGAGCCTGAAGCACAGGCTCCCTGCAGCCTCTGCCTGAGTCATGCCTGGCATTTTGGTCGCCTTGGAATCGGGGAGTCTCTGGAACCCAGCATGCAAAGAATATTCTTTGCCATGTAAATTTATGCGCAGCGCTGGGTGGAAGTGGCTGCCGGCTTCCCAGGCGATCTCTGCCCGCTTCCTCTCCTGCCTGGGGAGTCCCATGACCCCAGGCTGGTGTGCCCACCTTGGTAAGAACTCCACCTTTCCCAGATTCCCTTTCTGCCTGCTTCTGTCTTTAAAAAAAAAAAAAAGAGGTTCAGGGAGAAGATGTGGATGTGGGTACCCTTGCAGCGGGACTTGTAATCCAGGGCGTCTGTGACCGCTGAGCACACGCCCTGTGGGACTGGAGGTCCGTGTCCTCTACACTGAGCGCCTCTAGACCGGCCACACCAGGGGCAAGACAACAGGATCAACAGCTTCTGTCGAGTCACCTGCAGGACCCCACTCACTGATGTGAGGACTGTGTTCCCCCCAATGTCATTCCCTTGGCACCCTGACAAGGACTTGGGGGGTTCCTGGAACTTGGTTTCTTCCTTCCCTGAGAACATGCTAATTTATCCACCCTGCATCCCATCTACTGCATTCGCCAGGCAGAGCCCGTGAGATTGTATCGGGCACCCACTGTGTGCGTGGTCTGACAAGGGCCTCATGGGATGCCTCTCCTCCAGGTGACAGGTTAGCAGGTGATAGTGACGGGAGGAAACGGTCATGGGCACAGACCCCACCCTGACTGCGAGACCATGATCCACTGCTGAGACTTCCAGAGGACTTGGCGTTGTGTTCTTCCCGTTCTGACACAGGGTGAGGAATAGTTAGGGTCGTGGCCGAGAACCAAGCTGGCGCACGTGAGCCACACGTCTTTGAGCAAGTGAACTGATGTTGTTCTCATCGTTCAGTGGGGTTAGAAGCGGCCTGTGTCAGAGGCCGCAGGGGGAGCATGAGAACGTCTGGCCCCAGCCCAAGCACAGCAACGATCGCTACCATGGGTCACTTTCCAGTGAAGCTATGTGATCAGCAAGTAGCTAGTGGGTAAAGGGGCTTGCGGCTAAGCCCTGCAACCCAAGTTTGATTCCGGATAGTGGAAAGGGACAACCAGCTCCTCAAAGCTGTCCTCTGATCTCCACATGCATGAGCTGGAGCGCGTGTACACACACACACACACACACACGCACACACGCACGCACACACCGCTAAACAGAAGTCTACAGAATACAGGGGAAGCACATCAATG
Source organism: Typhlomys cinereus (assembly GCA_023101885.1). Taxonomy (NCBI): domain Eukaryota; kingdom Metazoa; phylum Chordata; class Mammalia; order Rodentia; family Platacanthomyidae; genus Typhlomys; species Typhlomys cinereus. The sequence goes on from JALPQD010000542.1 coordinate 648,674, forward strand.
GGCAGCTGTGTCGCGTGACATCAGAACATACACACACACAGATGGTGTAGGTTCATGACACAGCCCGTTACTTACTCCGCAGTGTGGATGGGGAAGGAATTGAGGGTCTCGCTCATGGTGAGCACAGGAGCTATCACTCAGTCCCCGCCATGGGAGACAACCCCAGACTCCATATGGCCTCCGGGTACAATGGAGAGAGGTGACATGAGTGAACCCCGAGAAGCAGCTGTTGTACGAAAACCTCTTTATAAACAGGAACGTGCAACAGCAGTGGGAAAAGCCCGGCGCCATCACCACAGCACCTTGCACAGCAGGGCTGGGAACGCGGCCTTGTACGCCAGGCCTCCCTGACTGGCCGCCTGCCTCTGTCTCCGAGCCCCCGGTACACTTCAGTCCCCACATTCACCTCCTCACCAGGCCCCCTCATTCCTGCCACCCCTATTCCCCACTCCCGGCATTAGACCTGAGCTCTATAAGCAGGCCCAGCCCAGCCAGGTCCCGACGGAACTGACCGGATGAAGGAACCAATGTGATAAACTAGGGCTGGGCCCAGGCACAAACCCACACTTACTCTGAGACGTTGGAAGGAGGATCGTACCAGCAATGCCACGTGTTCATGTCAGCCTGGCGCTGCATTCATGCATGCATGTGTGTGTGTGTGTGTGTGTGTGTGTGTGTGTGTGTGCGTGCGCGCACGTGTGACTGTGAGGGCATATATGTGTGAGAGTATTTGTGTGTGTGTGTCTGAGTGTGTATGTGAGAGTCTGAGTATATCTAAGAGCATGCATGAGTGTGCATGTATGTATATGAACATGTGCACGAGTACGTGTACATATGAGAACACGTATGTGTGAGTGTGACTGTGTATATGTATATGTGAATATGTATGAGTGTGAATGTGTGTACGAGTGTGCGTGTGGGAGAGAGACTACGCATGCCTATTTACATGCATATATGTATACATACACATTTATGTATATACACGCATATATGTATATATGTGAATGTGCATATATGTGCGTACTGTGTCCACTCACCTCATAATAAACCCAGGAAGGGGAGGGTTCCCTCCTCTCCTTCCAGGTGGGAAACCCACCATAGAGCTTAGTACCGCCTCCCACCTCGGAGAGCAGAGCTGGGAGGTGTGGCTGCCTGTCTGACCCGGTGGGCGTGGGAGCCTTGCTCCAAGAGCATGCGTCCTTCGGTCACTGGCTCCAGCAAGGCTCTAGGAGGCTGTAGGTCCCCTGGGCGGCCTGTGGGCTTCCCCAGGGCACAGGCTCCAGGGAGACCTGGCTGATTCCTGCCTGCACCTGCAGGCGGCACATTCTCCAACAGAAGTGTTTCCCTGGCAATTTTCCTCTCCAGCTCCACCCCTGTCCAACAGGGCGCTCGATCTCTCTCTCTCTCTCTCTCTCTCTCTCTCTCTCTCTCTCTCTCTCTCTCTCTGACTCCAACAGAGGGCTGGGACGTGACCAGGGTGGACAGAAGAGGGTTGCTGTGAAGACCACCAACTGGCCCACTCATCTTACCCAATATCAATTACACTTAACACATCATATTTAGCTTTATAACACATTGGATTGAATGAACACGTTAAAATTAATCTGTGGCTTCTCTTTACTCTTTTCAGTATAGCAGTTAGACATCCCTCCTCCAAATTGTAGACATCATTTTGCATTTGGGGCTCACATCCTCTTGTGTTGAACTGTTCTACCGGAGAACCCTAGTGATCATGAACTACAAAGTCACCTGAGGTGGGGGGACACGGGGGGAGGGGTTAGTGGGTTAAAAGAGTTTCCTGGTGGACTAGAAAGTAGCCACCTGGTTCTAGCAGTATCTGTGGGTAGGGGGTGATGGGGGGAGAGAAGCACTAGAGCCACAGGTCGGGATGGTAGGGGGTGGGCTGCGGAGGGTCGACAGCAAGTTCACACCGCCCAGGCAATTATCTATCCGGCCCCGGCTCTCAGGGTAACAGCTTGGACAAAGGCTCCGTGGGGCGCCAGCTGGTGCCCTGGCCCGACACATTCAGGTCCTGCTCCCAGATCAAAGGCGCATTGACAAGGCCTCGCACCCGGGGCTCAGCTAACCGGCTCCCCGCCGACTCCACTCCTTTGAGGCTGCAGGCTCTTTAACCCCGTCTAGACCAGAGCCCTGAGAGTTGCTGGGCCGGCCCGTGGAGGCTGTCCAATCAGAAGCCCCGACTCCACCTCCAGAGACCTCTGAGAAGTCCAGCAGACTCACCTGCCTCCCTCCCCGAGGCGGTGAACACGCCCACCCTGAAGCTGGGGATGCCCTCATTTACATACATTTGCATCTCATTTGTTCCAACACCCAGGCTAATTCCGCCGAGGAAAACCCCACCCACTTAAGCTTTGCAGGGGTAATTCCCCAGGCTGGGATGAAACGGGATTTCCTCCTCAGGATCAAGGGCTCGCTCTCTGCGGGGCATGAGCTGGCAGGAGAGGGGGGGCACCTTCCTCAGCCCCTCCCTGTATTCGGCTCACTTCGCAAAGATTGACTGGTTTAGAAGTCACTCTGAGCCTGCAATTCCCTCCTCGCCTTCTTCTGGCGGCTCCGCGGTGGCTCTTCCACTCCATCAACTGCTTCCCAGGCTGGGTACCCCACACCCCTTCCCTAAACCCAAGCTTCCTTCACTGGCTGTCACACAGGGGTCTCTAACAGATCAAATGCACAGTGTTGCTCTCCAAGGCAGGGCGTTGGCCTGGGTCTCTGGCCATGGCAGAGTAGGGTGAGAGGCCTGGCTTGCCACGCGGGGCACGGGCCGATGCCAGACTCGGAACCAAGGTCTCCATAAGCTGTTCACCAGAGAGGGGACCCCAGACCCTCGGGGTACACCGAGCGTCATGACTGGCCATCCAGAGCCTGACTATCCAGTTCCTTCCTCATCATTTTCTGGGAGCTGGATTGAAAAGACCTTCACAGGGGAAGCGTGCGCTTACGCTATGACAACCGGGGCATCTATGAGCATCTACCGTATGCCTCAGGGAGACCTACATACCTCAGAGAAACCAAGGCGGCCTTCTCTCTGAGGCCTCTTCCTGCTCAAAGCGAGACAGAAGAACTGACCCACCAAGACACCGACCCTGAGCCCTAAAGATGTCCGGGGTACAAACCAAACAGGGTACAGGGTAACCAAACGGGAACCTTTTTTTTTTTTTTTTTTCTCCCTGAACAGCCTTTTTTTAACTGAGGTAGAATTTAAGTAGAAGAAAACACACTTATAAAATGTTTACAGTTGGGCTGGCGAGATGGCTTTGGCGGCAGGCGAAGTGCCTGCTGGCAAAACCTGGCAACCTGAGTACGACTCCCCAGAAGTTCACAGGGTGGACGGAGAGAACTGACTTCCAAAAGTTGCCCTCTGACCTCCACTTGTACCCCAAGTCTTCTCTCTCTCTCTCTCATAAACAAAATACTAGAAAAATGTATATTGTTGGATGGGTGCTGACACACTACCACCCCAGCCAAGACTCCCCCAAATCTTCTTCTGCCCTTTCCAGCCACTGCTTCTCCTTATCACCCTGGTCTGCTCTTCCCTATTCCAGAACGTCGCACACACGGGCTCTTTTCTGTGCACTGGTTTTGCTCACCGGACGATCACTTTTTCTTCTCCTCTGTGAACCCACTTTGCTACCCCAGGGCGCACAGAGGAGGCGCCCCGGCGGCCCATCTGGGGACAGGTCCTTAATTCCATCCTAAAAGGTGACGGCTGGAAGGGACTCAAAAATCCAGCCGTCTCCGGAGCCGGCAGCCCTAGAAGAATCTCAGGAAGGTTTTTTTTTTTCTCTCTCCTTCCCTCAGACAGATCCTGAGACGGAAGCTCCGCAATTATACATCTAATAGGCAGCGGGCTCAGCGGCGAGTGGGGGCTTTCCCTGGGTTTCCAACGCTGCTGGCAACTAGCTGTCGCTTTATTTAACTGCAAGTCTCTGCTGCCTGCGAACCGATGACTGCGCTGGGGTGGGCGCTGGGGTGGGCGCTGAGCGCCTGTGCTTCCTCCTGCCTGGTCGGGCTGTGGAGGTCAGGCCTCTGTCCCTCAACCTCTTTGCAACCTCCCCCCCATACCAGCTGACGTGTCTGGGTATGCGTGTGTGTGTGTGCGTGCGTGCGTGCGTGTGTGTGTGTGTGTGTGTGTGTGTGTGTGTGTGTGTGTGTCTGGGGGCGGGGTTCACCTGGCCTGCAGAGAATGAACTCAAGTTGAGGATTATTGGTGAGGGGAAAGAGCTGGGCTGCCCCTCCCCCCGCCCCAGTCAGGTCTTGTCTGGACCCCTGTCTTGTCCTTGCTGGGCATTGCTGGGAGTGGACCTTGATGTTAGGTAGGATGAGGAGGGATCCGCTGGGCCCCGAGATCACCCGGCTGTACCCACGGCGGCCTGGGTGCAGTCTGCAGAGCGTACCAGAGTGCGAGCGGGCACATCCCTGCCCTGTGGTCTCTCCACAGCCACGCCCAGGGCCGCCCTCCCTTCTCCCGGCCCTTCTAGAAACCCATCTGTCAGGCAGTCCGCGGCTCGGAAAGGACCTCCCGGGCCGGCTGAGCGCTGCCTGCAGCCCCCGGCGACCTGCAGTCCACGGTGGGGTGCGGTGGGGGAGAAGGTTAGGCACGGCGCTGTCTTCAGCTCCAGGGGTATAAAGACGGCAACAATCTCGAGGTCACAAGGACCCCCTGAGTGAGGCGAGGACCTGGCCAGGCCCACGCAGACACATGGCGGCGAACAGAATAATCCCTGGGGGACTCAACTCCCCCCCCCCCCCCGCTTTCCGGAGACTTAATGAGAAGATGAGGAAGAGGAGAGAAAGGCTCAGCATCCCCCTCCCCCCAGCACAAACGTCTCTTCCGGCAGACAGGAGAGAAGCCAGGCCCCAGGGAGACCAAGCTGAGTCCTCTGCTGGAGTCTCCGAGGCTGGAGACAGGACCACCTCCTCCACGAAGGCCTCCCCTTGATCCCCAGACCGCAGGAGCTGAAGGCTCTCGCCCTGCCTGGGTTTCGTCCTAAGGTCTCTTTCTGGCTCGAGGGGTGAACTTCCCAGGCCTCGGGATCTTCAGCGCCTCCATCTGCCCCTCCAGATGGGACGCAGAGCCAGGTCTGTCCCATCAGACACGACGACATGTTCTGTTGAAGTCTGACCCTCCTCCGCTCCAGGGAAAGAAGTTGCTCGGGGCCGGTGGGGTGGGGGCTCTGGGGTCTCTGGCCACAGCTGACTGCAGGGCAGGCCTGGCAGGGGAGGTGATGGCTTCACAGACTCTAAGCCGGAGTCTCCCACAAAGTCCTGCCCCTCAAAACTTCCCCCTTCTCTGGGGAGGGGTCTGAGACCCCAGGACCTGCCTCTGGAGGTGGGGGGAGTCCTCTATAAATAGTGCCATCTCATATTGATCGTCTTAAAAAGACACGGTATGTTCTGGGCCCACAGAGAGGAGAGTTGTATCTAAAAATAGTCTGATTCCCAGGAATTGCTGCCAGCTAAAGGCAAGCAGTGAAAGAAGAGTGTGGCCAAAGGGGCAACCCCCCCAGCACCCAGTCCCCCAACTCCCTCCCCAGACTTGGCTCCACTCACCCCTCACCCCATTCCTTCTGCTCCAGCCTCAGCAACTCACCATGGAGCTGTTTCTGCCTCAGGGCCTTTGCATAGGCCGCCTTTTCCTAGTTGCGATGCGGGTCAGACCCCAGAGGTCAGCCAAGCAAGAATCACCTAGTCTCCACCGCATTCCTTCCCACCACTTACCACGACCGAAATTCTCCTCTGGATCTGTGTGCTTCATGCTATCTCGTCTCCCCCCCCCCACCCCACTCCCCCATGCTAGGTGGCAAACTTCAATGGGGCAGTTTCTGCTTTAGCCCAGGTTCTAGAACCTTCCATGGCACTGGTCTTGAACTTGCTCCAGACTCTTCACCCCTGTTCCCCACCTGTCCCCCTCCCCCCAGGGACTGGATTCTGCTTCCTTGGGCTGAGGCTTAGGCCTCCGCCATTTCTTGAAATGTCCAGCGCATTCGTGTCTTCTCCTCGCTCTGCCTCCCCATGGTTTGGTCGCGGGGATTTTACTCTAGCCCTTCTCCAAATTCCACCACCGTGAACTCCTGCCTGGGGCAGTTCGCCCTGCCTCTGAAGACAGTTTTCAGGACCCCCGTCTCTCCCAGGAACAAGGACCTTCCTCATTCTCCTTGCTTGCCAGCTTTTTTGAATGCCACACGGGCCAACTGAAAGCACTGTGCACTCTGTGGGTACAGTTTACAGCCCCCCTCCTGGGGCCCCTCACTCAGGACTCCCCATGAGACACTGCAGAATCTCCCGACCGAGGAGCCTGCTCTCCCTGCATCCCACCTCTCACCAGCCCCTCTAGCTCCTGTTCTGTGTCAATCATCAAACCTTCGAAAGTGCTGTCTGCACGCGCTGTCCCTGTATCCTCACCTCCAGCTCACCGCTCCGTCAGGGCCAAGCCGGCTGGCCTTCCTGTGCAAGCATCCACGCGGGGCAAGCCACGCACCGTGGGCTTCGAGGTCACGGGCACTCTCCTCCAGCAGCAATCTAACAGACGCGTCCCTCTAAATTATTCATTCCTGTTCATCTGTCCATGAAGGTCCCAGAAGGTACCTTCTAAACAAAAAATCTCTCTTGGCAAAAATGGGGATTCCCTGCTTCCCCCAGGATGGGCTCCTCTGGCCCCCCCCCCCAGCCTGTGTGACTCTCCTCCTGTCTCTTTGGGACTTCTGACGGCTGGAGTGCTGCACCCTCTCCCCTCCAACTCCATCGGGATCACCTGGCTCCTTCCAAAAGGCCGGAGGCCCAGCTCCGCCCAGAACCCAGGTTATTAGCAGGCCTGGGGCGGGGCCTGAGGCCTGGATTTTTCTGTAAGGTTTCCCTGAGACTTAGAATCTCTGGGATCTGCAGTGTAACTCATGGCTGTGGGTCTGCTGCAGACCCTTAACTCCAACCTCCCCCCCCCATCTGCTTCTAGAAATTTCCTCTTTGGATCCCTTCGCCAATGCTCTGTTGGAACATCTATCACCTTTACCACCAAGAGCATCTACCTTCTGTCTTTCGTGGTGTGCTATGGGGTAGGGTGGGGGACATGGGAATGAGCCCCCCAAAAGGAGGCAGAAGGGCAGATTTCTCCTTGAAGTGCTTGTGAACACGCGTGTGTGCGCGCGCACACACACACACACACACACACACACACTCACACTCCCTCAACTGAAAAGGGCTTTTGAGGGTCTGTGCACCTTTGATCTGTGGGGGGAAGGGAGGGAAAGAACAGGCACATGACCCCCCAAGTTCCAGCTGAGTGCTGCTCCCCGGGAGACGCATGCACGTGACGACTGTCTTTCTCCGAGCCTCCAGCCCCACTATCTGCAAGATGGCCGAGACTGCGGCCCCCACCTCCAGAGTTGGGGGGGTACTCAGTGCCTGGTGTGGCCCTGGCAGGCAGACAGCACTCAGCTATGTTTAGTACCATTACTGAGGTACTAAACGCCCGGTTCCCAGTGGACCTTGCAAAGGCCCTGTGACTGCTCCCCCCTTCTTTCTTTCTCCCTTGGCTCCCGAGACCCAGCAGCCCGCTCAGCTGACACTCTGCTTTATGCATACGGATTCCGAGGGTCGGGCTGCACTGTCCTCACCCAGAAAACTCCTATTCATGCTTCAAAACCCAGTTGGAAGGCTGTAACAATGCCCTTGACCTCCTGATCAGAGGCCATCGCCCCTTCTTTTGAGTGCATTCTGGGGAGACGGTTTTGTGGTTTTACTCTTTGAAAGCTTCTGGACGACAGGCAGGATGTAGCCTTCTGTTAAAGACAGCACTGGTTCCCACTAGGACTCCCTACGCTTTGGGGTGCCAGGCCACCAACCTCCCCTCCTCCTCCATCCCCAGCTGTCTCGAGCGCGTCCCACTATCTCTCCAAGATCTTCGCCGAGTGACTCAACCCTGGCAATCTTCCAGAAGCCTCTGATGGCCACCCAGACACTAGGCCAGGCACCCTACGGGGCAGCAGCTGCTGGGGACCCATCAGGTTCTTGACATTTCGGGGTCACTTCCCTTTCTGCTCCAGACCCTCTTTGGTCAGTTCTCGGTCGATGTGGACGCCAGGAAGTAAATCCCAAAGGATCCTCAACGGCAACGGCACTCCTCCCATCCACGGACTCCATGTGACCTTGGGAAAGTCCTTGACCCCCCTGGATCCGGTTCCCCACTTGTGCAAAGTGGCAGTGGTGACAGACAAGAGGAAAAGTTGGAGGAGCGGCTTCAGAGTGGTGTGCGCTGGTCACACACCACCTCGTTCCCTGACCTCCCCTCAGGCCCCCCCCCTGACGACCACTCACACCTGCCCACCCAATTCTGACTGGGAGAAACAGGATTTAGGCCGAGGGTCTGGGCTCCGGGGAGCCCAGGCCTCTGCACCTCACGGTCCTGTCTGGAAGGATGGAGGGAAATTGGCCTGTGCACCATCCCAAGCATCGGGGTCCTGTGTTGGGCCTCTCTGGATAGTGCTATTGGGGTTCACTAGTAGAGGCGCCTGGATGCAGCAGCTCAGGACGCCAGCACCAGACGGGCCCCAGGGTCCCAGTGAACTCAAGTCAGGACGGCGACCAGCCCGAGTTATGCCACTGTGCGCTGCCCTCTAACAGGTGTGCCAAAGAGGGGCCTTCGGCTGGGGCCTGGTTCCCAGCATCGCTCCCATCACCACCGTCACCACTACGGTCCCCCCACGACGCAACGACGAGCCCACCAGCATTTGCCTTCTCCAACCAGGCTGGGTACCACCACTTTGTCAAAGAGCGGCCCAAATAACACAGGGGGTCTGAAGGCGCCTTCCCTCAGGGCGCCGCAATCTGTCCGAATCAAAGCTAGGAGAGCGAAGAACTCTCCGGAATCTCCGCGCCCAGAGATCTCTCCGATCTCAACGTCCAGAGACCAGAGAGCAAATGCGGCCACTTCTAGGCGACACGGGGCTCCCCGATCTCGGCGTGGCCGGAGCTCCCAGAGACAGGACACGCACGTAGATCTGTTCCCCGATAGCGCGCACAGAGACAGCTGCCCCGGGTACAGAGATCTCGTCAAGACCCGGGCACCCGCTGGGCGCTGGGTCCCCCGGGGCCCAGGGGAAGGGAGCACTTGGCCTGTTCCCCCGCTCGCAGTCAGCCCGTGCACCCCCAGCTCTCGAGGAGAGCCACATTCTCCGCGCGCCTGGCCGCCGCTCTGACCTTGGGGTCTCCGGCCTCGGGAATCCGGGTCCCAATCCCGACCCCTCCGCGAGCCTGCGTCAGGGATGGCCGGGAAGCCCGGGCCGAAGCTCCCCATCCCCCGGTCCTCGACAGCGCCGGGGGGGGGGTACCCGGAAGGGAAGAGGACAGGAGGGGCTCCGCAGCGACCCGAGACGCCCCCCCGGGGAACCCCTCCAGCGGGGGCTACTCTCGCCCCTCCCCCGCGGGGACACCCCGCGCAGCTCCGGCCCTCGGGGAGCAAAGTTGGGCGGCGGTGGGTGGAGGGGGTCCGGCCCGGCCGGGGCTGCGGGGCGCGGGCGGCATCGCTCACCTGCTGGTCCCCGGCCCGGGGCCCGGGGTGGGCAGCTGCGGCTGCGGCGCGGCGCGGCGCGGACTCGGCTCGGCACGGGGTTCGGGGCACCGGGCGCAGGCTCAGCGGCCCCGGGGGCGCGATCCCCGCATCCCACGGGCGCCGCCGCCGCCGTCTCGGCTCCGCCGCTCGGCTCGGGCTCCCGGGCTCGGCGGGCGGCGCGGGCTCGGGCTGGGGGCGGGGTCGGGGGCGGGCCCCGCCTGGGCTCGGCCTGGGGCTCCGGGGCCCCGGGCTGGCTCCGCCCCAGAGCGACGCGCCCCGGGCTCCGCACGTGGCGCTGCGCCCGCTCGCCCGGCTCAGAGCGAGAACCAAGCCGGCACCGCCGGGGCGCACGCCCACTGCCACCCTGACCCGGGGTGCGCCCTGCCGGAGACGGCCGCCCACGCAGACGAGGACAGACAGGCACATGCACAAGGACCCGCGGACGCGTCGCCACAGAGAGCCACCCACGCAGACCTGGACAGGCACACACCGACAAGCGGTAGCACGACACGCCGCCCAAGCCGGAGTACACACACGCACACGCACACACACACACACACACGCTCGCATGCACGCATTCCTCACTGCCCTGGGGAAGAACCCCCCTCCGTGGACCCTCGACATCCACGCTGACACTAGCACTGTGACGTGTGCACATCTGTGTTGGGACACACACATGTGCCCACGGATACAGATGGACACCCACAGACCCATCATCCACATGTACTGACCCGGAGGCAGACACAAACTCAGTGGCACCCATGTGACTCAGAGACACGTCCTTTGACACACGGACACAATCACACAGAACCCAGGCTCCAGTGCGGGCACAGGAGCCTCATGGACACACTGCGTGGACACATCGATGGTAGACACGCTGATGGCGGACACGCTGGTGCAAACGGGAGCTCACACCCAGAACCATGCATGCAACCAGCAACAGGGTTCCGCCTCAGATATGGACACACTAACACACACATGAACCACACACACAGTCACAAGGACATGTGCACTGCCTCTCACACAAGGATATAGTCACAGACTTAGAGACAGTCATGCACATGTGCTTACAGATCCACATGCCAGGCAACACATTGGCTCACACATCAGGCGGCCCCACAGCAAACCCCCCTGAATTGGCAGGAGCACATTCCCCCCTTCTTTAATGAAACCGCCCATCACCATAGATGATTGAAAGACAAAAAATGGTCTTCTATTTCCTGGACCACCCCAGGAACTCACAGATGCACAACACACACACGCGCGCACACACACACACGTACAACGCACATCTTGTTCCATACCAGCGCTTTACTTTCTTGCCCAGTTATCTAGAAGCAAGATCCACTCTTGGGATGCAAAACAGGTCCTGGGGTTTAGAGGCTGGAAGCTGCCACTTCCCCCATTTTTTTTGGGGGGGAGTCTTAAAGAGGTTGTCTGTGTGTGGATGTCAGCATGAGTTTAGGGACCCAAGTGTAGGAGCCCAGGGGTTTCTGGGGTCTTCTATGTATATAGAGGGTCTTCCGGTGCTCGTAGAAGGTATAGGTTAAGAAAGGCAGTTTCTAGAGAGGCAAGTTTAGGACACCGGATGCTCTAGCGCTGAGGACCGGGTATTGGGGGCTTCAACAGACGGACCACAGGCGTGCTGCGGGCGCCCAGATCCTGCAGAGCCTCAGGTTGGCCAGCAGCTCCCACTAGTGGCCAGAGTGAAAAATGCTCTCAAGGGCTGTGTTTCAGATCCCAGTGTGGGACCCCGATCCCCACGTCTCACACCCACCAGATGATAGAGAAGGCCTTGGCGGGAAGCTCTCTCCTCCCTCAGACCACCCCCGTAAGCTCTGGGCCCAGAAGGAAGGCTCAAACTTGGACACAGGTATTGGGCCAAGCCGGAGACAGGCTGGAGTTAAAGGTGCTAGGGGTTGGGAGTGGAGGTGGGCTGCGCTGTGAAGCAATCTGCACTCTGATTTTGATATGTGTGTGAGAAACTTAATGAAGCAGGAGTTTCCATTATAAAAACACATGGAGAGGGGCTGAGGAAATGGATCGGTGGGATAAGAGTGTTTGGAGCGCAAACATAGGACCTGAGTTCAAATCCTTAGCACCCGTGGAAAGAGTCGGGTGTGGCTACATATATCTCTAACCCCAGTGTTGAGAGGGGTAGAGACAGGAAGATCTGCTGAGGTGGCTCAGGGGTTAAGTCTCTGCCTTGCAGGCGGAAGGTCCATCAGCTTAGCTCCAAGTTCGGGGGGAGGCCTTGTGTGACAGTGTCAACTTGAAAATTGAAGGTCCGAGCTCTGGGCACGTGTGTAAAGAACTAGTAGTTGAGTTAAGCCTTATTGTCTAACTGATGAGAGAGGCCCCGCCCATGGTGGGTGGGACTTGTCCCTGGGCAGGTAGATAAAATGGAGGGAGGCGATTCAGGAAGTTGGCATCTTTCTGTATACTTGACCACAGGTGCTGTCTGGCAAGTGAGGTTTGCCCATTTCTTAGCAGTCTTATGGATAGAGTGCGGCCAGTTCCCTCGGCCCTTGCTGGTGGCATGAGCTCTCCTCCCAAGCCGAACTATGCTTGAAGTGATGCTTCAATGCCTTCCTATGGAAATACAACGAATCTATGTTTTTACCCCTTGCTACCCAATCCCATCTCTCTGCCTGTCCCACTTCACACCCGCTCCTTTCCAGCCAGTCTTTTTGCACATGTGGCCCACTGGGTTTCACGTGGGACGCCAGTGTTGATAGTTACTGTCTGGTCCTTGCCAGACCTCATTGAATGAGTGGGGGGTCTGCAGTGAGCAGTTGGGGCAGGCGAAGGTTCTATTCCTCTATGCCGCCCTATCCATCAAAGCTGGACTGAGCACAGTGTCACCACAGGGCCGCCAGACGCCTGTCTCGCATGACTGTCTTTGGGGCAAAATGCTTGGTTTCCCAGTTCGAGGGCTCCACCATCAGGGTAGGAAGGGGCAGTGGCAGGAGCATGAGGCAGCTGGTCACGTGGCATCTGCAGTCAGGAAGCAGAGAGAGAAAGCGAGAGAGAGAGGAGGGGGAGGGGGAGAGATGCATGCTGTGCTCAGCCTGCAGTCTCTTTTTTTTTTAAAGTATGTTTCCATGGTGTACAGAAACAATCTTTTTTTATTATTTATTCAATTGTACGTGCGTGCATATGTATGTGGCGCGCATGTGTGTATGTGTGTGTGTAGAACCACAGACAAATTCGGGAACCACCATAGATGCCTCTACTTCCTCCTTGTTTACTCTGCCCCGGGACCGGAAACGCAGGCCAGCCCCGCTTTCGCCTGGCGTCTATACGTGGGGTCTAGGATCCGAACTCAGGACCTTCTGCCTGCAAGGCAGAGGCTTAACCCCTGAGCCACCTCTCCAGCCCCTGCGGTCTCTTTTTTATTCAGTTCACCCAGCCTGTGGGGTGCTACTGCCCACATTTAGGGTGGGTCGTCCTACCTGGATTGACTTAATCTAGAACCTTCCAGAGGTTTAACTTTCAGGTGATTCTGAATCTTGCCAGACTGAGATCAATATTACCCGTCACCCTTCCTGTGTTTCCCCGTAGTCTCTGCTACCCTGGTGCCCTTTCTCTGCTCACAGGGGCATCCTGGCAGGCCAGGGAGTGTTCTAGAAAGCCCATGACCTTTGAAAGGCAGTGTCTTTGCCGAATGCATCTTACCCACGCGTGTTTTCTTTTCAGCTGCCACAAGCGGTTATTTCACGTTTCCCCTGACTGAACAACACGCATACGGAAAGGTGTGCTCCTTTACGGAACTGAGCACATCACTATCATGAGCACACGGAAACCTACGCATGTCACAGTGTCCCACCACGTAAATTCCTCCGCCCTCTGCCTGCCTCCCACGGGTTCAATGTGCTGAGTTCCCTTTGCCAGTTTTGCCTACTTTTGAGAGCTGTTCCTAATGGGAGTCATGGGAGAGATAGTGTTGGATTTCACCTGCATGATTGCTGATAAATCACCATCAAATGGCTTAAGAGACGGTTTATTCTCTTACCATAGTCTGGTTATAGTTCTTAGTCCAGTTGGCAGGAGAGCATGCACCATCGCCAAAGGGCTGAGGGAGCTGACCACATCAGATCATAACAATTGAGAGAGGGAGGATCCTCACTTGCCAGACTGGCATGTCTGGCCAAGTATACACAAGGATGCCAACTTCCTCAACCAACTCTCTATATTTTATTCCAGGGCCTAGTCCCACCCACCATAGGTTGAACCTTCCCCATCAGCTAGACAATCTCCTGCAGGTTCGCTCTGGGCTTAACTCAACCACTAATTCTCCACAAATGTTCCCAGCGCTCAAACCCTCAATTATCAGGTTGACACCTGTGCCCAACTATGACAGATGGCCCAGTGGTTAAAGCCCTTGCCTTGAACCCAAAAAACCTGAGTTCAGATTCCAGATCCATGTAAAAATGCCAGGATAGAGGGGCTAGAGAGGTGGCTCAGGGGTTAAACCTCTGCCTTGCAGGCAGAAGGTCCTGAGTTCAGATCCTTGACCCCACGTATAGACGCCGGGCAGAAGTGGGGGCGGCCTGCGCTTCTGGTCCTGGTAGAGCAGAGCCTGTGAATCTCGGGGCAGAGTAAACAAGGAGGAGATGGAGGCGTCCATGGTGGTTCCCGAATTCGTCCGTGGTTCTACACACGCATACACACACACACGCATACACACACACACACACACACACACACACACATACATGCATACATGCATATATCCATAATTGAATAAATAATAATAAAATTTTTTAAAAAAGAAACCCTAGATATGGGCGGCCTGTAATTCTGGCCCTGGAAGGTGGAGCCTGGGAAACCCCAGAGCAAAGCAATGAGGAGGTAGAGCCATCCAGCCTGATTTCGGATGGTCACCTTTGGGCCGCCATAGGTACGCATACACTCAGGTGCCCTTTTGTGCATAGCCCCCCCCAACAAAACAAGTAAACAAAAATCAAAATGGAATGAGAAAGAGAAGCCCCCTAGGCCTTGAGTTTCCATCACCTTTCTGAGTGCGAATTCTTCCACGATGGCTGCTGTTTGTTCTATACACCCTGAGACCTGAGACTGACAGTTGCTTATTACCCAGTCTGTGGCTGAAGGGTCTCTGGGTCATTTCTAGTTTTGGGGTACAGAAAGCTCAGCACTGTGAATGTCCAGGACGTGTCCATTCATGCCAGGGTCCAACTGATCCACCGTGAGTCCGCGGTTCTTGGGCACTGCCCATTTTCCGGAGTGGCTCTACCAACAAGCGCGCTGCTCAGGTGGATGCGTGAGGACTCCACGCGTCCGCGGCCTCCGGGCTTGGTATTTTTGTCCTATCATTTTAGTTACCTGAGTGGGTGGCAGAGGTTTTACATTGTGGGCTTAATTGGCATTTCCCTGGTGACTAACGAAGTTGAGAACTTGCTTATGGTTTATTGGCCATTCTCGAGTATGCGCTCCTCATTTGCATAAATGGGTATTGTTCTACATTTCATTCTCTTCTGTTCCCCGATCCGGCTCTGCTTTTGAGCTCTCTCCGCGTTGCATGGTAGGCATCTGGCTCCCGGCTTCCCTCTGCCGCAGCGAGTCTGTGGTAAACCTCCGCTTCTATGGTGGTGTGGGCTTGGGGTTGCTGCGTTCTTCACGCTGCTAGCTCATAGGGCGGAGGGAGGGCCACCAGCAAGTGTATGGGGGGGTCTCAGAACCCAGGGAGGTCAGACTAGGTGACGGCTCAGAAGATGGAGCTGCAGAGTAGGGTTGGTGCAAATCCTATGACCCAGAGGCACCAGGCTCCCCAGCCGGATGCTGGGCCTCCCTAGCTAACCTGCTGACCCCGAACAGACGGTTCTGCACCCAGGGAATGTTCTGGAAGGAAGGGGCTCTAGGGAAGCCTCTGCCTCCTGCAACTCTGTCAGGGCCAGAGCCCTGGTTCTTTGTGTGCGTGTACATGTGCATGTGTGTGCATGTGTGTAATACGTGTGTGCACATGTGCGGGTGTGTATGCATATGCACATGAGTGGATGTTTACATGCACGTGTGCGTGTTACATGCACACATACATGTACACATGTGTGCAGTGTGTGTGTGTGTGTGTGTGTGTGTGTGTGTGTGAAGCCCAGAGGACAATCTCGCATGGAATTCCTCTGGAACCTTCCACCTTTCTTTTCTTTTTTTTTTTTTTTGAGAAAGGTCTCTTACTGGTCTGGAATTCTCTAGTCTAGACTGGTTGGCTGCAGAGCTCGAAAGATCTGTCCATCTCTGCCTCCACAGCACAGGGTCCCAAGTGCGTGCCGCACACCCAGCATCCTTACATGGGTTCTAGGGTTGAGCTCAGGTCTTAATGCACGCGCGGCAAGCGCCTTACTGACGGGGTCGTCTCCTCAGCCCAGAAGCCTAGTTTCGGGCATGTTTATTCCTGTTAAACCCGTAGGGTTGGGGCCATCCACGCTGAAAACTCAAGAGACAAGACTTCGATACCAGGTGTCAAGGTTTGAAATGTGAGTTGTCCCCACAAGCTCATGCATTTGAGTCTTCAGTTGTTTGGGAAGGTCATGGCACCTTTAAGAGGTGGAGCCACAGGGGGTGGGCCTCGAGGTGGATTAGCTCCACTCTGCTTCCAGGAGAGATAGCTGCTCTTGCCGTTGGCAGTCTTGCAGCTCTCGGCCTCTTTAATGGATGTGACCCAGGCCCCTCCAGCTTCAGCCAGCCAGGCCTTTCCCGCCATAAAGGACTGAAGCTCCCTCTGGAACGGTAAGCTGAATAAATCTCCCTTTTCTCCTCTTAAGTTGTTTGGGCTCAGCAGGTCTCACAGCAGCGCAAGGAATGGCCGATAGCTGGGCCTGCAGTCCCCCTGACAACTGAGGACTGAGCTCCAGACACATCTGTGAAGACTTAGTAGTTAAGGGAAGCCCTGAGCAAGCCTGCAGGAGACTAACTGACAAGGGAGGACCAGCCCACGGTGGGCGCCCCCCCCCGGCAGGTGAGTAAGATGGGGAGATGGTTCAGGACTTAGGGGCTGGTCTCCTTCTCCCCTGTCTAGCAAGGGAGGCGGCCTGTGCGGGACGGGGTGGCACCCGGGAGCCCAGCGTGTCATGCAAACAGTCGGCTGCTCTCCTGGCTTTTGCGTGATCACGTGCGGGCACACTGTGTGCGCATGTCAAGGCCAGAGGACAACTTGGGGCTCCTTCCTCTTCAGACACTGTCCGCCCCTGTTTTATTGAGACACTGGCCTGAGTTCATGGATTCTGTTTGGCTGGCTGGTCAGTGGGCCCCGGGGACCCCCTTATCTCTATCTCCCCTACTCTGGAGTTACAGGTGTGTGCTGCTGGGCCAGGATTGCCTTCTCTTCTAGACATGGGTTCTGGGCACCACACACCTGTCCCCACGCTGATAGGACACACTTTGCCAACCAAACCCCCTCCATGACCCTGTTCCCCTAGTCGTCATGTCGCCCCTGTCCCCCTTTTCCCCAGGAAGACCCAGCTTACATCCTGGGAACTTTCAGGGTTTGTGGGAGGGGTCCCCTCCTTCTCTTCCCTGGAGGGGGAGGTGGCATTTCATGCTCACCAGACACTTTGAATCCAACTGAAACTTCCAGAAAGTTGTCACTTCTGCTCTTGGCTCCTTGGGCATTCGGCTTGTTCATGTGGAGCTGATGTGTCTCGATCACTGTTCTGTTGCCGTTGCTGTGAATTGTCGGAGATGCTGCTGGTCGACTGTCTTAAAGCATGTCCTGGTCAGGTTAGTGGTCACCAAGCGTGGTCTGCAGTCTTGGTTCATTTCCAATGCCTGACCAGTTGAGAACTTCCTTAGCAGAGGCAGAAAAAGAAGGAGAGAAGGGAAGGAAAGGGAAGTGAAGGGAAGGAAGGAAGGAAGGAAGGAAGGAAGGAAGGAAGGAAAAAAGTAAAGAAAGGAAGGAAGGAGGAAGGGAAAGGTAAGGAAAGAAGGAAGATATAAGAAAGGAGAGAGAGAGAGAGAGAGAGAGAGAGAGGAGAGAGAGAGAGAGAGAGAGAAATACCATGTCTAAGGACAAGAACAGGACTTGTGACCAGTGACTTGGTTCTGCCTTTGTACCTAGTTGTCCAACGCTTGAATGTTGCTCTTGCTGGAGGGACCGTTGTCAAGCATGGAGCTCGGACTGTTTCCAGGCTCCCATCTCTCTCTCCCTTTCCCTCCCCCTCCCCTCTGTCTCTCTCTCTCTCTCTCTCTCTCTCTCTCTCACACACACACACACACACACACACAGATAAGCAGCCCCTTCCTTAAGACACTCCACTGCCACCTGCTGGACATCGAGAGAAACCGGACACCCTCCGATGGACTCCAGCCCGTCCCTGCTCCTGCCTCAGTTTACTATCTCTTTGTTACGTAGAGTCCCAGGTTCATCGGCTCTGGCTACTGTGGTATCCAGAGAGCAGAGCTTGGATAGATTTGTGGTCATAAGAACTTGAATTAGACATCTGAGCTTTTTTTATTTTTACTTTTGTGTGTATGTGCCCCTCCCTTCCCCCCTCCGAGACCTGGTCTAATCACTTACAAGATGGGATCGTTATCTACCATCTCGCTGAGTTACTGAGCTCATGAAATAGCATGGAGAAGTGTTTTTTAAAATGCGGCAAATGTTTTATAGATAGAATCTGACCCTCTTAAGGTTAGGCTTTAGGTCTAGGTTTAGTTTGAGTTTTTAGGTTTTCGAGCAGGTTTTAGGACCTGTTCACCACTTACTTTTAGCTGGTTCCCTAGGAAGCTGACCTCCAGATAGAGATTCATACTAAGTTCCCCCCTCCCTCCCTCCCTCCCTCCCTCCCTCTCTCCCTCCCTCCCTCCCTGACAGGTTCTCGCGCATCCAAGGCTGACTGAGACTCCCCATGTAGCCAAGGACAACTCTACCTTCTGAGCCTTCTGCTGTGTTCCTGAGAACTAGGAGGACAGGCGTGCACCCCACATTCAGCTTATGCACCCCACACTCAGCTTATGCAGCACCCGGGCTTTGTGCATGCCGGGGAGACACTCTGCCAAAGAAGCTGCCCCCCAGCCCCTCACTAGAAGCAACATCCTCAAGGTGCAGAGAGAAGCTGGCTGGGCTGAGGGAGAAGCTGAGCGCTGAGACACCACGGCCAAGACTCCCTGAGGCGCGGCTGCCATGAGCCCTCAGCGCCGTCCTCCTGGAGGCTGCGTGTCTGCTGCGGGCTCTGCGCCGGCTGCATGACACCCAGTCAGGCTAAGCCTGCAGTGACACCCATGTAGCAGCAGCCAGAGGGTGGGAGGACCGCAGGACCAGATGCTAATGGGGTCTGGGCAGCTCCCTCCGGTGTGGACGTGGGATACTGAGCTGCTTTCAGTGGTCACATCCGATTCTGTGCAAAACAGGCTCCTGCTGGGTCTGACTTTGTAGGTGAAACCCTGCTGGGGCTCCCAGGAACCCCCCGTCCTGTCCCATGAGGGCTTCCTTGACAGCTGAATCTGCTCCGGGCATTGTCCACAGAAGCCCACCTAAACATCTTGTCTCCACGCCCACCACATTCCCACGGGGCATGCGGTCAGCTTCATGGTGACCGACGGGCCGTGGCTGTGGCCTGTCGTGTTTCACATAGTGCCACCTGTTGTGTACTGAAGGGTCAGGAGTCAGGGTTAGGGGTCAGACTGCAGATAGATCCCTGGCGTGGGGAGCCCACAGAGGAGGGGGGCGGGGTGCAGGGCGGCCCACAGGGGAGGGGCGGGGTGCAGGGCAGCCCACAGGGGAGGGGCGGGGTGCAGGGCGGCCCACAGGGGAGGGGCGGGGTGCAGGGCGGCCCACAGGGGAGGGGCGGGGTGCAGGGGCAGGCCCAGTGTGCATCAGGGGACACGGTCTCTGCTGGGTTCATGTGCCCCCCTGTCTGGCGGGCAGGAGCAGGAGGCTTCCTCTGGTGGATGTGGCTCTGGCTGCCTGGGACGATTCCGCAGCAAGCAGTGTCGCTGTATAACTCAGAGCAGGAGGGTCCCAGGGGAGAAGGTCAGGAGACTGAGGGATTTGGGGTTCAGGAACACGAGGGCCGGAAGTCCGGAGACAGGATGGGGTCTCAGGGCAACAGGGAGGGACAGAGATTCGGGGAATTCTGGGTGGCTTTCCACTGAGCTTCCCCGAGTCTTATTTTTGTACCTTTAGGAAACACTTTTTTTTTTTTTTTTTGATACACACAACATCGCGGTGTCTTAAATGCGCTGTGCTAGGGGAAAGAAGCTTGTGCGGGGAGAGTGTGCGTGAGATTCATTCTTGTGGCATTTTGGAGAAGGCAGAGTTAAAGCAACACGGAAGCAGAGAGGTGGTTGCCAGGGACAGGGGGTGGGGGAGACATGGGGTTCATGGCACAGGGCCAGCCAGGGTGAGGGAGGGCAGGGGCATCTTAGGGGCTGGGGCTGATTCTGGTGGAGACTGGGGTGGTCAGAGCTCACAGAACTGTGGGCCAGGAGGAATTTACACCTGCCCGGGTGTAAATTAAAACATAAATAAATAACGGGCTGGGGACGTGGCTCAGGGATCAAAGCAAATGGACCTGGATTCCGATCAGCAGATCCCACGTAAAAGTGTCAGGCAGATATGGCAGCGTCCTGTAATTCCGCCTTGGAAGGGGGAGCCGGGAAACCCCAGAGCAAAGCAATAAGGAGGTAGAGCAATCCAGGGTGGTTCCTGACGTCACCCTTGGGCCTCCACAGACACACACACACTCAAGTACACTCTTCTACACAAGCGCACGCGTACACACACACGCACATGCATCCATGAAGTACACATATAAAAATGTAAATAACGAATACAAACAAGAAGACATCTTGCACGAAGAGGTACTTCTGCATGAGCATGTGGTTGTGTGGGTGAGGGGGAAGTCAGAGTGGGGTCTGTGAGTGTCAGGGAGTGTGGCAGAGCCCCTCAGTTTGGGAGAGGCAGGGGTGGGCTGTAGCCTTGGCTTCTTTGCTCAGGAGGTAAAAAAGAGGGAAGGAGTCTCACCCTAGCTCCCTTCCTTCCCCAGCCCCCCAGCCTCCCCAGCATTCCCAGCACCGTCCCCAGCGTTCTAAAAACAGAAGCATTGTAAGCGTGGAAGGACCAAGGGGTGTGGGTCAGCGCAGCTTCCATCTCCTGGCGATTGGCCTGGTGTCCCTGTCTGAGGAAGAGGCTGGGTGCTTCTGAGATCCTCGGGGGCGGGGGGCTGCCTCATCTGTGCTTCCAAGCAGGAAGGAAGCTCACGGGTCTCTCTACTGCTCCGTCTCCTGCCTTGAGCCACCTCTCGCATCCCCTGGCCCACAGGAGTCCAGAGCCGTCTCCCCCCACTCGCCCGCCGTCCCTTGCCACCCCCACACTCAAAAGGCAAGAGAACAAGGCAAGGCGCCAGGACAACAAGAGAATTCAGAAGATTTGGGGGGGTTATTACTAATTTTTTTCTTTCCCAGAATTCAATGCTTGCAGGGCCAGAAGATGCTCAGCACTGGCAGTGGCTGGTGTGTGTGTGTGGGGGGGGAGGGCTCAGAGGCAGGGACTCCTTAAGTCAGTGGTGACAGAACAGAGGAGCTGCCTCCCACTGCCGTCGGGGCTGCCAGCACTGAGATGCACTGCCATCACACCCCCATCCCCGCTTCAGGATGAGAGGTGGGCTCACAGATGGCCAGTGACCTGCCAGGGCCTGAGAGCTGGCAGTATTGTGGTCCCAGCTAGGACGCCCCTCCTGGGCAGACAGACACCCCGGAGGAATGAACGGCTTCTCCTTGGAGATGCCCCACCCGTCTCCGTGTGAATTCACTCTCCGACTTCTTGGGTCAATACCTGGGAGAGAAATGGCTGAGCCAGATGTGAGCCAGATGTGAGCCAGATGTGAGCCAGACATGTCGCCTTTAAAGAACCAATCAGATGGCACCAAGCAAGGTGGGGGAATTCCTGCAATCCCAGAGCCTGGGAGGCTGAGGCAGGAGGATTGCCTTGAGTTCAAGATCAGCTTTGACCTGTCTGAGAGTCACTATGTAGGTCAAGCAAGTTGGTTTACTGATTTACTTCTTTGGGGGAGGAAAGGAGGAGAGGAATGGAGGGAAGGAAGGGGGCAGAGAGAGAGAGAGAGAGAGAGAGAGAGAGAGAGAATGGCACGGCGCATGAGTGGAGAGGTCAGAGGGCAGCAGCTATTATTGAAAGTCGGTTTTCTCCTTCTACCATGTAGGTTCTGGGAACCCAGGCCACCAGGTTTGCAAGCAGGAGCCTTATCTACTGGGCCCTCTTGCCAGCCCCAAGTTGACCTTTGCACAGGTTGTGAAGCGTTTGTTGTGGCCCCTCTTTGCTGCAGACATGCAGCTGTCTTGCATGGTTTGTTGAAATACTCTTTCTTCCACTAAACTGCCTGTTGACAATTCAGTGTGCCGTGTGTGCCAGTGTCTGTTTGTGGGCTCCCTCCCATCAGTCTCCATGTCCCCCCTTTATCAGTGGCCCACCGCCTGGACGACCAAGGATAGGAAATAGATCAGCTAATGAGAGGTCTTCAACTTAAAAAAAAAAAACCATTGCTTTGTCTATTCCAATTTCTCCCTCTTTCCATCTAGAATCAGCGCTTCACTTTTTACTAAAAATCCTGCTGGGATTTTGAGATTTGCTGAATTGACAGATCATTTGGGGAAGGAACTGATTTCTCATAATATTGAATCTTTCTGTTCATGGACATGGTGTATCTCTTCATCTATTTAGATCTCATTTCATTTATGACCTCTATGGTCTACATGTGGCTCAATATACACCTCCTTGTATACATTTAGTTTGACTTGCATCAAGTATTTGATGATTTTTCTTCCCTCCCTCCTTCCTCCCTCCCTCCTTCCTCCCTCCCTCCCTCCTTCCCTCCTTCCTTCCTTCCTTCCTTCCTTCCTTCCTTCCTTCCTTCTTTCCTTCCTTCCTTCCTTCCTCCTTCCTTCCTTCCTTCCTTCCTTCCTTCCTTCCTTCCTTCCTTCCTTCCTTCCTTCCTCATCATTCCTTCCTTCCTTCCTTCCTTCCTCATCATTCCTTCCTTCCTTCCTTCCTTCCTTCCTTCTTCCTTCCTTCCTTCCTCCCTCCCTCCCTCCCTCCCTCCCTCCCTCCCTCCTCCCTCCCTCCCTTCCTTCCTTCCTTCCTTCCTTCCTTCCTTCCTTCCTTCTTCCTTCTTCCTTCTTCCTTCTTCCTTCTTTCCTGCACTGGGGATTCAGGTTCAGTTATACTAGGCAAGTGCTGTACCTCTGAACTACTGCCCCAATTTTAGTACTTAACAATTGTACTAGTATTTCATCTTGGAGGAAATGCATCAAAATGCTTCAAGTTACTGAGCCCCTGAAAGTACTCGGGTTATGCACCCTTATATCTTAAGGGAATTCCATCTTCCATTTTAAGTTCATATCTGTCTTTCTCAGCAACTGAAAAGTCTGCTGCTTCTGGCTCCTCTGATCGCCTTGGTATCAAGAATGGCACGGCTAGTAGGGCCGTGTCCTGGCACCCACAGGTCTACAGGGCAGAGACTTCTCACACAGTGTCATTGCAGAGACAGGCCAGGTTAAGCAGGCTTGTGGCAAAGCCGTGCAGGTGTATTGCTAGCCGTGCCAGGTAAAGGCAAGAGGCCACTGCTGATCCTCCCGTCTTGACGGGAAGGTAAGTGTGCCTGTCACCGCCACCTGTCTGCCATGTGTTGGTTTCTTTTTTGTAATATATATTTTTTAATTCTTTTGTGTATCATACATGAATACATGAAATTGTACTCTCACATCCTTAATCTCCAATCTCACCCCCCTCTTCCACTGCAACCCTTCTTCTCCCCTGCCAGACTGCCTCCTGTTTCAAGTCTTCATATTTGTGGCTCACTGGTTTCTATCTGGTTTGCCTTTGCTGTCATGTGTCGAGCACTGGGTAGAGCGTGACTCTTATATTGAGGAGAGCATCCTGCATTTCTTCTTGTCCGCATCGCCTTCATCCGTCATTCAGGGAGGAGTGGTATCTCTTGGCGTCTCTTCATGATGACACGCTACCAGGATAATTCCCATACGGGACTTGGGGGGGGTCGACACATAGCTGGAGTGAATTCACCAATACCCCAGTCCTGTCATGTCCATCCAAGATCCAAGTGTTGCTTCTCCTAGTGAAGATTCTGCCGCCTTCTGGGAATCAGGGTCAGCTCAGGGTCCGTGTCTTTGACCCCCAGAGCAGCCCTTCCTCCTGTGGCTAATACAGTGGAAGGCCGGGAGGCCCTTTGAGAGCCTGGTGGCAGATGCAGAGTGCATCCTGGAAATTCTGCAGGGTCATTTATCAAAGGACACCTTCTCTCCCCTTCAGCTGAAGGGATCTCAGTCAGTAAACCAGCTACGCTTTGAAAAATGCCATGAGAATCCATGACACCTTTGTGTAGCAATTCAAATTGCATTTGTAGCCCCAAGATCAGGAGCGATCTAGATTTTAGTATGTTTCCTACCTATATCAGCACTGAAGTCTGTTAGTTTGGTCATTCTCTACCATCCTGTGTTCTGTAGTAGTTTTGATGCACCTTTCTCTCCTGCTTGCCATTAATTAACGTGCCAATCACCTTATCTCCTAACTAAGACAGTCAAGTGTTGTTTTTGATCTCTACTACTCTAGGATTCGTTCCACTAGAATTAAGATCCAGTTCAACAACCTCATGCACCAATAGTCTACTCAGGCGAGAGGGATCGGCCATGCTTGAACGTCCTTGTATTAAAGGTGTGGTCTTCAAGTTGGCACTTGTTATAGTTAGTACAGGTGTCAACTTGCTGGTTGAGGGTTTGAGCTCTGGGCCCATTTGAAAGGAATCAGTGGTTGATTTAAACCCTGAGCAAGCTCGCAGGAGATTGTGGAGCTGATGGGGGAGACCCAGCCGTGGTGGGCAAGCTGGAGGAAGCTGGTTAGGGAAGTTGGCATCCTTTGGTCTGGCAAGTAAGGATTGCCCCTCGGCAGTCCTGTGGACACGTGCGGCCAGTTCCGTTGGCCCCTGGTGTTGGTGTTGGTGTGAGCCCTTCTGCCAAGCTGGAGAAGAACGATTGTAAGCCAAATAAAAAGCCACCGTCCCCTTGCAAGCCGTCTGGTTGTGAACGTATCAGCAACCACACAGAGTAATTGTCACAGCACTGTTGGGAGCTTACACAACTTGTGAGGGGAGGCCTTGCATGAGAAGGGGATTGTGGGACCCCGGGCTCCCCCTCTGTCTTTTTGCTCTGTGGCTCTTGACGTTACCGGTTTGGGTTGGCTCTTTGCCCCGCCATGATACGCTGCCTAGCCACAGCCCCAAGCAGTCAGGAGCCACTGTCTCCAAAACCAGGTGCCAAAATAGACATTTTCTCTTTCTAGGTTAAGTATCTCAGGTTCTTCATGAGAGCGGCAGAAACTGATGCCTGCAGCCACCGCAGAGCCGCCTCTCCCCTTCCTGTGGACGGGCGCTTCGGTGTCTTGAGGGGCGTGTTGAAAGGGGGCCAATGAGCAGGTCTCACAGGTGAGAAGGCCACGCCAGCCCTCTGTGCAGAGAACATCTCACTTTTACTCTGAGAACGTTCTAGCAGAATGAGGCCAGCGTCAGTCTGAGTTGCCATTCCCCAATCGGTGATTTCCTCGGCCTGCTTTCAGTCTCACCGATTCTTTCTTCAGTTGTTTAGACATCGCTGATGGAGGCATAGTTTTGTTGTCATTGTGGTTTTGGTTTCTATATTACAATTTGGTTTCTGGCGGGCAATTTGATTTGTTTCCTTTTGGTTTCTGTCTCAGCTGAGGGTAATCCATCCGATTGGTTTTTTACCTTTTTCAGGAGAGCCTTTGACGCCCACTCCAGACTCATTACGCGCACTGGTTAAGTGTTGAGCTGGGGTCTCAACCGTCCCAGCTGGCCTGTGACTCACTAGGCAGCCCGGATGGCCTCAAGCTCACGGTCATGCTCCTGCCTCAGCTGCTCGGTGCACAATGCTCCTGGCTCACGCTCACTTTGGATTTCATCTGATCGTTGTGGGTTGGACACGGTGCACCCCGGGAGTTCACGGTGGGATCCTGCGGCCAATAGTGGTGACAGGTGGTGGGAGCTCCAAGAAGAGGAACCTCGTGGGAGGAGAGTAGATCGTGAGCGCTGTCAGACTGGACTGAGGCTGGTCTCAGGGGCCGGTTTAAGTCACATGAAGAGGTGGTTAGCTTCTGGGACAGTGGGCTGCTGTCAGAAAGCAAGAGGACCCCTCCCAGACCTTTTGCTTTCCCTCTCTCACCATGTGGTCCTTCCTTTGTCCCCTCCCCATACATGCACATGTACTCAAATACACACTCGCACTTGGGTGCACACAACACACACACACACACACACACACACACATACTTATACACATATTTGCATACATGGATTCACACACTCACATGCAGAGACACTCACATACTTGCACTTGAATGCACACAACATTCATGCACACATAGTGCACACACACTTGCACATACACACACACAGTGAACATGCATCCACATCCACATGCACACACACGTACACACACACCACCCACACACTTGCACATGAATGCATACAGCATGCACACACAGTACATACACAGTACACAATGCACTCATACATATGCACACTCACACATGTGCACATACACACATGCATGCACCCACATACACATCCACACACACACATCTGCATGTACACATGTGTACATACATTTGCACATGAATACACACAGCATGCACACAGTGCACACACATGCACATATTCACAAACATACACACACGAGCACATGTACATATGTGCATAATACACATGCACATACACACTTGTGCGCACACATTACCACACACACCCATATGCACGTGCCCACACACATGCTCTCCATGCAATGCCATCTGCCGTGCTGCGATGTAGGCAGGACATCTTTGCCAGACTCCATACTGTTCGGACTTCTTAGTCACCAAGAATCATAAGCTAAATAAGTTTTCTTAACCCTTAAAAAAATTTCCAGCATTGGAACTTACGTTAAAGCAACGCAGAACAGACTAAGAACAGTTTCACCAAGACTCCCTGTGTGAGCCAGGAGGGTCCTGAATAACCAGATCAAGCAAATGTGAACTCCTCCACTTCTGTTATCACGCGTGGACTTCCACAGGCACACACACGCAAGTGCACTTGTGTACATACACTTGCACGCATGCACACATACACACACTTCATGTGTGCATGCTTATCCGCACGGGCACACACACACCATGCATGTATATGTGGAAGAAAGGAAAAAAAGATGCCAACGCCCACTCTGACTGGTGCTGCTTGACACGGCCCAGGGGGTCTTTGGCACATCAAGGAAAGAAAGGAAGTGTAACAGTTACTCTTAACTATTGCTGTGAGAGAGCACCCAAAGTCAAGAAACTTAAGGGAGAAAGGGAGGTTTATTCAGCTTACGGTTCCAGAGGGAAGGGACAGTCTCTCAAAGCAGAGGCGGCATGGCTGGCTGGCCAAAGCTGGAGGAGGCTACGTCACCGCAGACATCTTGGAGGCTGAGAGCTTCAGACTGCTTGCTGCAAAGGCAGACTTCTCCTGGAGGTAGGGTGGGACTCATCCACCTCAAGGCCACCCCTTGTGACTGCCTTCCTCCAGCAAGGCTCCACCTCTCAAGGTGCCATGACCTTGCCAAACACATGAGACTGTGGGGGACACATTTCAAACCATAATGGGAAGTGATTTCAGGGTTCAAACTAGATAAGAACGTTATTTGCAAGATAGAGTTGTGCATAAGAAAAATTTAAGCGAATCTACAAATGCGGACAGTAAGGATGGTTCAGGGAATCTTAAAATACAAGATTACTATTTGAAAATGTGAACAGCACCATCCCATGGGCTGGTCCTGGACTGAATACAAAGAAGACAGAGTTGAGCCCCAGCATGCATCTCTCTTTGCTTCCTGACTGTGGACGCCACGTGACTAGCTTCCTCGCAGGCTGTGCCTTCCCCACATGATAGGCGTCATCCTTTAACACTGTGAGCTGGAGTAAGGAAGCTTCTCCTCCTTCCCTCCCTCCCTCCTTCCTTCCTTTCTTTCTTCCTTCCTTCCTCTTTACCTCCTTCCTTCCTTCCCTCCCTCCTCTCTCCTTCCTTCCTTCCTTTCTTCCTTCCTTCCTTCCTCCTCCCTCCTCCCTCCTTCCCTTCTACCTTCTTCCCTTCCTTTCTTCCTCCCTCTCTCCCTCCCTCCTCCCTGCTTCCCTCCCTCCTTCTGTCTCTCCTTCCCTCTCTCCCTCCGTCCCTTCTTCTCTCCCTTTTGCCAGGTGTTTTGCTAAGAGCAGCAGGAAGGCTGACTCGCACAGTGACCATCCTGTGGCCAGCACTTACTCTTTGCAAACCATCGCTGCAAACGTCTTCTCTGTAATTTCCACGGATGTGGTCAGACCTGTGCTCTCGAGTTTGTGTCACGACTGTCTTCATTTTTCCAAGGAAATGGAGGCATTTGCCCGTCATATGTGGTAGAAAGGGCTTTGACCATGACAGTGAGCAACTGGGGGCCACGCGCTTGACCACCGCATCAACCCCTATAGGTACCACGGAGACAGAAGACGGGTGGCAGGAAACATTTTCTATCCACCCAGGCAATAAAGGTTTTATATGTACATGTATATATATATAAAAGACGGTGCACAAGACAAGTGACCCCCCAGAGCACAAGCTGTCTGGAGGAAAGGAGAGCCACATGGCCACATGGTTGAAGTAAATTTTTTTTTTAAAACAGAATTGTGTCATTCAATCTTCCAGAAAATAGAAGAGGAAGAAATACTTCACAAGTCATTTTTAAGCCTGTCCCTGGATAGTCAAGCCAGGCCATGGCAGTTCGAAAAATGAGAAGTGGGCTTACCTTCCAAGAGCTTGTCCACAAAGCGTCTGTCAATCAAAGTTAGTGATGCTTAAAAATCACTGTCTACCATGAACGAATGGAGCACGTTCTAGGTACTCAGGGCAGGTTGGCAACCTCTGAAAACCAGTTCATATGGTCACAGTAGCAGGCTGGGACGGGCGTGAGCCTGCCTGCTGGCTCTGAATGAGCGTTTGTAAAAACCCAGCTGTCATTCATAACAACTTTCAGCAAGTGAGTGGTGAAAAGAGAATTTCTGCACCTTGACCCAGGGCAAAGTGCTGTCTCTCCTGAGAGAGCCGTGCTTCTACCTTAAGAACAAAATCAAGGCGGGGAGGGCTTTTCAGATGCTGCTCAACACACTGGAGGTCCTAGGCGGACTGCACGGCATGAAGAAGAGAGAAAGCACACGGATTGGAAAGGAAGGAAGGAAAGCGATCATGTTGCAGACTGTCGAATGGAAAATCAAAAGTCATCTGTATGAATGAGTTTCTCAGTGGAGCCAGCTAGAGAGCTCAGTGGGAAGGTGTCTGCTTGCAACCTGGAGACCTGAGTTCGATTCCTAGAAGTCTACATGGTGGAAGGAGAGAACTGACTTTTGAAAGTTGTTCTCTACTACCATGGCGTGCATACATCTCTCTCTCTCTCTCTCTCTCTCTCTCTCACACACACACACACAACAAATAATTAAAATGAAATTTTCTAATGCGTTGAGCAAGATTGCAGGGTACAAGATCAACGCACAAAATTCAAATATATTTCCATATACAAGGAATGAGCCCATGGAAACCAAAATCAAGCATGCAAACTCTTATTGTATTTATGCCAAAGAAAATGAAATACATAAATCTCACAAACCACATATGGGATTTGTACCCTGAAGATTATAAAATTGAGATGAAGAACAGGAGACCCAAATAAACATGGATCTCGGAGGCGCAAGGTCTCCTTAAATCAATCTACAGCCTTAATGAGATTTTCTATCAAAGATTCAGCAAAAATTTCTATAGACACAGGCAAGCTATTCTAAACATTGCATGGAAAGACCCAGATGATAATAGCTAAAAGAGAAAAAAAAATGGTGGGAGGAATTGCTGTATTCAAATGTTAAGATTTACTACAGAACCGTAACATCAACTAGTGTAGGTGTAGGAGGGAAAGAAACTACACAGGTCAATGGACTAGAGCAGAGAATCCAGAAATAGACCCACACCAACACCCTGTGCTGAATTTTAACAAAGGTGCACAAATGATTTAAAGGGAGAAAAATGGGTTTTCAGTAGGCGATGCCAGGTCAGATGAACATCAAAGACCTGGACAGGAACCTCAGCCTCACTTTCAAAATTAACTCCAAATAGAACTAGGGGTGCCGCTCAGGCTTGCCCAGCCCACAGAAAACCCCGGGTTCAAATCCTACTACCATTGAAAGACCAAAACCAAATTAATGGGCTGGAGAGATGGCTCAGGGGTTAAGACTCTGCCTCGCAAACAGAAGGTTCTGAGTTTGGATCCTAGATCCCACGTAAAAATACCAGGCAGAAAGTGGTGGGAGGCTGGGAAATCCCAGAGCGAAGCAACAAGGTAGAAGCAATCCAGGATGATTTCTGGAGCCACCACAAGGACATAGAGTGTCCTCTGAGACACACACACACACACACACACACACACACACACACACACACATACACAGTAAAAGTTAAAGAAAAATAAAAATGCCCTCAAAGTAAATTTTTCACTAAGCGTACAAAACCACGGGACTTTTAGAATGATACGTAAGTGAAAATATTTAGGACTTTTGGCCTCAGGCTTTAGATGACAACCATGAGGAGGGAAAACGTGATAATTGTTCTTCACCAGGTCATGGGGCTGAAAAGACCGCAGATGAGGAGTTTGAAGACAGGGAGAGGTTTGTGTGCTAATCACACATCCAAAGAAAGACGACCACCTAGGAGACAGACCGGAGTCTCACATCTCAACAATCCGAAATAGCCAGATGAGAACGCGCAAAAGACCAGATTCGCAGATGGCATCGAGCATCTGAAAGATGTTGGACATCAGTGGCAGTTAGGATGCAAATGAAACTACAGTGGGTAATGTACACACTGTCCTGTGAATTATGTTTCCTGGGGAAACGCCACACTGGACCCCGTCTTCCCTCGCCAGACAGGACGTTCACGACGGACAAGCTGACGACGAGCCAGCCAGCGTATCGGCTCCTCTTCCTGGGTTTATATGCTCTAGGGCTCCCCCATCCTCACATGGGCCCCTCATGCATGGGAGCAGGTATGGGCACATGCACAGCCCCATGCACGTGCGTTCTTGCCCTCGGGTGGGCACGTGCGTTCTAGCCCCACTCGGCGCACACACCTGCAGGCCCTGGGTGGCCACCGGCAATTAGGCCCAGAGCCCCAGGCGGGGGTCTCATCACCTTCCCCCACCTCTGAAGGGGTCCAGGGGCCACAGGTGCTCTTGATGGTCTCAAGGCAAAGATGGCGGCTGGTGTTCCGAGGAACTCGCCCCACGACCTGTTGGCTGAGATGGAAGCCGTTGGTGGCACCCGTGAGGTTGGCATTCTTGTCGACCTGACACATTAGGAGGACACAGCTGTGGGGGGTTGTCTGGATTGGGGGGGGGCTCTGGGCAGCCTATGGGAGATGATCTTTGTTGCTATAATCCAGGTGGGGAGACCTGCCCATTGGAGGTGGGGCCGTTCTCTGGGTTTGGGGTCCTGGTGTGTAAGACGGGGAGCTGCCCGGGCAAGCCACCCGCGGATGCGTCATCCCTTTCCGTGCCTGGCGGTGGGGGCCATGTGACCCTCTTCCTGTACGGCTGCGATCCCTAACTAGAGAGAGCCCTTGTAGGCTGCGCCCCTCACCAAACCAAGCCCCCTGCACCTGCAGCCTTTGTCCTGGGCCGTCCCACGGTCCTGGTTGCCGTCTGCACTGCAGATGGACGTCCTGATTGTGTCTGCATTGCACACTGACCTAACCTGCCGCTTGCCTCTCACGGGCGCCTGAGGTCACCACGGAGCCAACATGGCTTTTCAGTTGCGTGGGATATGGGGCCGAGATTGGAGGCACAGCACCTACGGGGAGAGTGTAGGACACGGTGCAGTTCTGGGGGGGGGGAGAGACAGAGACAGAGAGACAGAGACAGAAAGAGACAGAGAGAGAGACAGAAAGATAAAGTAAGACAGAGACAGAGAGGCACAGAGAGACAGAGACATAGACAAAGAAAGAGAGTAAGAAAGACAGAGAGAGAGACAGCAACCAAGAGAGACAGAGAGAGAGAGAGAGAGACAGAGGATGTGGGGTGTACACATAGTGGCTCAGGCCCTGGAGCAAGGTAAGCACTTTGCCGGCAGAGCCCCCACCTGAGCCCCTGGTTTTCTCTAACACCCGCAAAGCAGTTCTTCTCCCTTTGAACTTTGATGCGTCCAGCAGGGCGGGGACTTGACTCCCTTTGTAAAGCCAAGAAAAGTCAAAGACGTGGTGGTGGGATATCACAGTTTGCCTGCATGTTGCTGACAAATCAGGACCAAAGGGTTTATGGAAATGAAGGGTTTTATTCTGGCTTACAACCATGCAGCCTGGCAGGAGAGCTCTCACCAACGTCAGAAGCCGTGGGAACTGACCATACCACAGTCCACAAACCTCACTTGCCAGACAGCATGTCTGCCCACGTATGCCAAAGAATGCCAATATACTGACTCAGCTTCTTCTATCTCCCTCATCCAGGGGACAATCTCCTGCAGGCTTGCTCAAGGCCTTAACTACCAGTTCTTCACAGATGTGCCCAAAGCTCAGTCCTCAAGTGCCAAGTTGAGGCCAGTTTCTAAGCAGCACATGGGAGCAGCTGGAAGGCCGGAAATCCAACTGGATCATCCTTTCCTGCTAGATCTCCACCCAGAGCAGCACGTAGCTTCGCGGACGAGTTGGTGTTTCTTTGTGGCTCATGTGCAGACACCTTCAATTTCCAAATGTTCCCGGGGCTCCTTGCTCTAACGACAAGAGACGTTATTACCAGCATGAGCGTGCCCCTTAGTATTACTCCATAATGCACTTACATCTGAAAGCAGGAAGAGCCTAATTAACCAAGTCCTGATTCAGGAAAACAGGAGTCTCCCTGCGCCACCAGTTTACACTGTCGCGGCACAGAGGGTGGCACGGGCCATCTCCTGTGGGTGCTGGGTCTCTAGTCAGAGTGGGCATTTTGAAAGGTCAACGGTGGACGTGGGCATTTGTGGCTTGTATTGGCTGCCCACGGGCAAATCCTGCCTTTTCCTACCTCAGCCCGTCTGTCTGATGACTCACTCGTCCAAAGGAGACACACTTCAAATGCATTTCCACTTGAGGGAAAGGCGGATAACTTCCTGCCGCCGGAGTCCAGAGCTGATCTCTGGGGCCAAGGAGTTTTAGCTGATGAAAGGACTTGGCCGTCCCCACAGGAGCAGCCGTGCGTGGGCACGCTGGTGCCTGACGGGGGCGCCCTCGCTGAGCAGGGCTAATGGTTTCTAATCAGGTGGTGCAGAGGCTAAAACAATGCGACGCGCAGGTCCTTGCTGGGCATACCTGCCCATTGACCTCCTGGATTTAGAGCTCCGACCCTTTCCAATCCATGTCGCCACGGTGGCCGGAGAGACCTTCATGGAATGAAAATCCAACTGGTCACTTGTGGCAGCGTAAAACTGGGCCAACCCAGCATCCTCTCTTTTTTGTAACTTCCTCTCCCTCCTCTCCCTTCCTCTCCTCTCCTCCTCTTCCCTCCCTTCTAGCCTTTCCACCCCTTCCCTTCCCTTTCCATTTCTCTTTCCTTTTCCCTTCCCTCCTTTCCTTCCTCCTTTCCCTTCTCCCTCCTTCCCCTTTCTTCTCTCTATTTCTTTTTCTTTTCTTTTCTTCCCTTTCCCATCCTTTCTTTTCTTCTCTTTTTATTTTTCTCCTTTTCTTTTCCTTTTCCTTCCTCCTTTACCATTCCTATCTCTACATTCCCTTTCACCTCCCTCCCTCCCTCCCCCTCCCTCCCTTCCTTCCTTCCCCCCTCCCTCCCTCCCCCCTCCCTTCCTTCCTCCCCCCTCCCTCCCTCTCCCCCCCCTCCCTTCCTTGCTTCCCCCCTCCCTCCCCTCCCCCCCCCTTCCTTCCTTCCTTCCCCCCTCCCTCCTCCCTCCCTCCCTCCCTCCCTCCCTTCCTTCCCCCTCCCCCCCCTTCCCTCCCTTCCCTTCCCTTCCTTCCTTCCTTCCCCCTCCCTCCCTCCCCCTTCCCTCCTTCCTTTCCCCCCTCCCTCCCCTTCCCTCCCTTCTTCCTTCCCTCTCCCTTCCTTCCTTCCCCCTCCCTCCCCTCTTTCCTTCCCCCCCTCCCTCTTCCTTCCCCCCCTCCCTTCTTTCCTTCCTTCCCCCCTCCCTTCCCTTCCTCCCTCCTCCCTCCCTTCCTTCCCCTCCCTCCCCCTCCTTCCCTTCCTTCTCCCCTCCCCCTCCCTCCCCCTCCCCCCTCCCTTCTCCCTCCCTTCTCCCTCCCCCTCCCTCCCTTCTCCTCCCTCTCCCTCCCCCTCCTTCCCTCACTTCTTTCCTTTCCTCTAAACAGGAAGTGAGGCGTTACCACAGCCAGGTACCCAAGATCTATGTCGCCTACCTTGGAGAGAGGTGGGTGGGAGTAGAGGAGAAAGGTCTGTCCCAGATTAGCCAAGGGTCGGAGGCAGCGATGTGCTGCTAGCGTCCTTGCTTGCGGCTGGTAACATCCAGGTCCAATCCTAGACTGAAAGACCCTAACACGGAAAAGTTCAGCAAGCAGGTGACACACGGGAGACAGGGCCCCCCTCTGGGTTTAAGGAGAGACCCAGGCTCACAGCAGGAAGGTGGAAGCGATTACGAGCGATCGCTGGCAGCACCCCTGGGCCGCCACAGGCACACACCCACGTGCACTCCCGTACATCACACATGCACCCACATGCAAATACACACGCGTACTCACACACCCCACATACACACACACATGAAAGAAAATTAAGAATTCCCCTGGGGGGGGGGACTGAAGGGAATTGTCCCTGGAGAAACGTTGGTCTCCGCAGGAATGGCCCGGGATTGCGCCAACCTGGAAACAATTTCCAGGCTTTTCCTGGTGACATAAATGCAGCAAACCGCTGGTTCCCTGAGGGGCTGTGGCGAGCGCTCCTGTGTTTCATAGAAACATGGGAAGGGGAGAAGAGCTCCCAACAGCAGGACCCAGACGACCCTCCACCAGAACAAGGAGTGGCCACAGCCACAAGCTACGCCGTGGGCAAGCGTTTCTGCACAGTCTCCTGTTCATTTTAGTTATTTTTAGTTATTTTAGTTATTTTGCACATATGTGCGTGCCCAATATGTGTCTTTGTGTGTCAGAGAGCACTGTGTGTCTGGGAGGCCCAAGGGTGACTTCAGGAACCCTTCTGGATTGTTTCCACCTCCTTCTTGCTTCGCTCTGGGAGCTTCCAGGCTCCGCCCACCAGGCCAGAAGAGTGGGCTGTGTTTCCACCTGGTGTTTTTTGCATGGGACCCAGGATCCTAACTTAGGTCTTTCTGCTTGCAAGGCAGAGGCTTAACCTCTGAGCCTTCTCTCCAGCCCATCTTTTATCTTCTTGCCTGTTGACTGAATGGTCAGCCTTGGGGGTTATTGGGGCGCTCGAAACCATCCGGAAGCCTTTCATTCATCTGTGGAGTTAGCCGCATGCTTCCTCTGACATCTCGCTGCCAGGGCGCCATCGATGGGCAGGACGCAGAGAGCTCACACCATGGTGGGAGAGATGGGCGCTCTTGTTATTCCCGAGGGGAGCAAGTGCTAGGGAGAGGGCTTGTAACCGGGCAGCGTGATCCTGGAGGACATGGAGCAGGTAAAGGGTCGCGCGCATGTTCTGGCTGGGGGCGAAGCAAGTCCCCAGGGTCTCTGCACTGGGACCAGAGAAAGCGTGACGAGTAAGGACAGTGTTGGAGAAGTACAGTGGATGAAGCGGAGGGACAGAGGGGACACGAGGTCAGAGAACGCAGGGGACATATTGCGGAAAGCGGTCTTGGGACAGCTGTCACATCAAAGCGATGGTGGGTGGAGTTTGAACAGTAGCTGTTATTTATAAACAGACAATTGGAAGCCTTGGAGTAGAAACCGGGGGGCCCCTTGGAAGGTTACAGAAATAGTACCTGCAAAAGAGGACGGTTCTTGGATGAGGTTAAGAATAGGTAAGGTACCAAATCCTGCAATTATTCTGAAAGTAGATTTGATGGAATCGGCCCCTGCAGTACTGTGGTAGTCAGATACACCTGTCGACTTGACAGCTCGAAGGCTTGGGGCTCTGGTCACATTTGTAAAGAATTTAGCAGAAGACTGTCTAATGGATAGGGAGGCCCAGCCCATGGCAAATAAGATGGAGGAAGCTGATTGGGCTCTCCTGCCAAGTCGAACAAGGAACTGAAACTGGACAATCGTAAACCAGAATAAAACCCCTTGTTCCCTTAAGCTGTTGGTTGTAATTTATCGGCAATATTATGCTGAGAAACCACAAATACTGTTCCCTCTGGGAAGGGGCTGTGCTGGGTTCGGAAGGTGTCTGCACGTCTAGGAAGGAGCGTGGGGCTCAGCCTTGGGCAGCCAAGGATGGATGAAGAGGCCAATGTTGGCTCTAGCTGTAGAGCGTCTGTTCTCGGCCGCCCGTCCAGAAGTCCTCTGGTTGCAGTCTGCCCTTGCTGCAGCTGCCGAGCCCAGGGAGAGCATAAGAGCCAAGGAGCAGGGAGGCGATGCGGTCAGGACTAGCAATCAGCCTTCCCGGGCTTCTGCTGGGGTCACGGAGAAAAAGCCCACTGGCATTTACAGAGCGAAGTCCTGACTGAGAGCAGAACTAACCTAGAGGAGGACGAGTGGAGAGAGAGAGAGAGAGAGCTGCAGACCAGAGTCGTGGCCTCGAGACCGGGGCTCCCCAGGACCAGGTGGAGAACAACACACGCAACTCTCTTTTGGCCGAGTGAATTCTGAACCCGTTTATTGAAACTTTCGTGACAGCTTTTATACAAGAAATTTTGGGGGGGGGCTGGAGAGATGGCTCAGGGGTTGTGACGCTGTCTCACAAGCAGAAGGTTCTGAGTTCAGATCCCAGGTCCCACGTTAAAAAAACAAAATCAAAAAAAAAAAAAAAAAAAAGAAATTTTGGGGTAAAGAATGTTGCATATAATTTTCTAATCAGCAAAATCACCTTCAAGGTGGACATTTTTTCAAGAACCTAACCTATTGCCTGAGGGTAAAGACACTTAACGGAATCATTCTCTTATCTAATCTATAATGCTTCACCGGATAGCTATGGGGCTGAGCCCACTTTTTAACAGAGACTGCTTTTTTAAAATACACAGAGGCAGAAGGATCTCCTTTTTGATTTCAGCAAGGAACATATTTTACAATTAACTATAGGAGTCCCTAACACCCCATAAGTCCCAGCATGAGCTTTTGCTGTTGTCCTCTCCAGGTTGATCCTCTCAGTCAGGCAGGTCGACATGGGCACCAGGCATGGCAGCAGGTTCTAACTTGGGAAGATGTATGCAGCTCATGTAGTCTCTACTATCCAAGCTTAAACCACATCTCTAAGGGGGCCTTGACTTGGATACTCAAGGCCCATAAGCTATAGCTAGTTCTGTCGATGGAGCACTACTGAGGTATGCACTGAAGAAAACACTTAAGCAATATAATTCTTAAAAGAATAACTTCTCCTATAATAGCATCATTCTATTCCTTTAATAGTAAGGTTGTTTATGTCTTCCTTTGAGGAATTCCAGAAGTGTATTGCCATCAGTTAGATGACCCATCTGTGAACCATGCATTCTCCAAACCTGGGGTCCAGTCAGGCCCCATATGCCAAGGGTGTCTCTTTCGGGGCGGAGGCGATCATTGGTGGGAGTGCACTCGAATGGTCTCTCTCTGTGATTTCTCATAAGAGTGCTGTTTGGGACAGGAAAGGCACGGCCCCCTTTGCTTCTGACATGGATTCTCCCAGTTTGGATTGCAAATACCATCTCCAGGGGCAGTCTTGGCATCTACACTTTCTGGCATGATGGTCTCTTCCTTGGCCTTCAGCCAGGGTAAGAGGGTATCACAGTTTCTTTTAAGATTCTAGTGGACTGATAGCATAGTCTTATGCTTCTGAAATTTCTGAGTTAGTACATAGATGGGAATTTTATCCACCTATATTTTAAGACTCTAGAAGTTATTCTCTAATTTCCTTAAAATCAGTGCACACATTCTGGCTAACAAGTCTACTTATTGTAAGTGACTAGACATGAAATCTCTATTTAGAATTTGACTAAAACTTAAAAAGCAAGCTTCTTCTCTAGATCAGAGAGCAAGAAGCTAGTTCCAAAAAAATCCTAAGAGCAGGTAAAGGGCACTCCTAATTCCCAGAAGAATTCTTCTTGCCAGAGGCAAAACTTGAATTATCTCTATTCCCAAAAAAACAAAACCTAGGTAAGGGACACTCTTAATTTCCAGAATTCTTCCTGCCCGAGGCAGAACCCAAATTATCTAGGAGAGAATGTCCAGCCCCTGTTCATGGGCATTACTGTGACCTTCCCCAGGGAACAGGCTTTAGGCCTGAGCTGGGAAGAAACA
This sequence comes from Typhlomys cinereus, assembly GCA_023101885.1. NCBI lineage: Eukaryota > Metazoa > Chordata > Mammalia > Rodentia > Platacanthomyidae > Typhlomys > Typhlomys cinereus. Next base: position 686,687 of record JALPQD010000542.1, read on the forward strand.
CCAAGGCCTGACAATTCCCATATTTTTCCTTATTTCTCTTAAAGAAAGCCATGTCCTTATCCTAAAAGATGTTTCTTTGAATCCATCTTTTCCAAACTGAGACATATTCTACCAGATTAGTTGGATAGGGACGCGGCAAGAGAGAGAGAGAGAGAGAAGAGGGGAAAGAGGAGAGAGGCAGTGGACAGAGAAGGAAAGAGAGGAGGAGGAGGGAGGAGGGAGAAAAAAGAGAAGAGGGAGAGAGAGAGAAGAAAGAGAGAGAGGAGAGAGTGAACCTATCGGAGTTCCTGACTCCAGCTGCCTTTGCGGTTTCCCATGAGAGGTGCATGAATTTGTTTGCTTTCCCCCCATGAACTGACTTGAGTCGGGATTCTGTCACTCACGACGAAGGCTGACACACGGCCAGTGTGTCGCGGGATGATGAGACAGTTGGTGGTCTCACCCTGAGCGGTGGGCAGCCTCTCAGCATACCGTTTCATCTGGGGCTGGGGACCCGACACCCACATGCAAGTCTGGGTGTGGCTGCAGGAGCCTGGAGCTGCAGTGCTATGGATAGGGGGCGGAAGCTAGAGGGTCGCCGGGCTTGTCCCCTCCACCCCCCACCTAGCACCAGGTTCAGTACAGAGACCTTGTATCCAGGGAAAAAGGTAGGGAGTGATAGAATCAGGCGTCCTACGGCTTCCTCGGTGTAGGGATGCGTGCAATGCACCCTTGCATACACATAGGTATGCATACATCCTCCAACACCCCGCCCCACCCCACACACCCACGACACCATCTGAAGTAACTCAGGGCTGCAAAGCTTTGTCCCCGCGGGAGCATTTGCACACTGGCCCCCTCCCTGCCGCCCGAGCTTCATAATAGCTCCGTTCTGTTTCCCTCAGCCTCGGCCCATCTTGTGCGGTTCTGACTCACTTTCCCTGGAATTTCCTTTTTTTAATTACCCACTCCTCTCTCCTCCCCCTCTCCCTCCTCTTCCTCCCGCAGCAGCTCGCTGGGGCTAATCCAAGTCCAAGATCTAAATGCCATGATTGACAACAGGTGGACAGTAATTACTTCCGCGAAGAGGAAGAAGAAGCTAAGTGTAGACACTTGAAGGTTCTTTCTGATTTTTATTTTTTTGAAGCACTGAGGTAAAGCAGATCCGGAGAAAATGCACAAGACCAGCCAGCATGCTTGGCGCAGCAGGGCTGCAGGAACGTGTGTGCAGAGAACCATCTAGCTGAGTGCTAGGACCCCCCCCCCCCGTCATGACCACCCCTTCTACCTCCAAGTAGCTCTAGTCCCATCCTCTTGGTTTTCTGTTATGCGTTCCCAAATGGTACAGTTTAATTTCACCCATTTTAGAATCTCCGAGACACGCATAGTAGATGTGGTTTTGTGGTCTGACTTCTTTCATTCAGTAATGTACTTGTGAGATTGTAGACTCGCATGGGATTGTTTCTCCTCCGTCCTTACGATGGCACAGAGTTACATTTTTAAATGTGTACCAAATCATTCCACTGCTGATGGATATTGGAGCGTTTTGAATTGGGCCCATTACAGAAGCGTACATAAGAAATATTTTTCCGACTTCATGCGCACGTGTGTGTATGCACGTTTGCTTGTGAGTGAGTGCTCAGGAGCGAACGTACACGTGGAAGCCTGGGGATGATATGGGAATCATTCTCGATGCCAATCTCTCCTTAGCTTTTTAAGACAAGATCTCTAATTAAATCCGAAGCTTGCCTAATTCCCAGGCTCTGCCCTCCAGGGCTAAAATTTTAGATGGGCTGCCATACTGCTTGGTGTTTTACATGGGATCTGGGGATCTGAACTCAGGTCCTCCTGCTTGGGCAGCAAGCGCTTTAACGCTGAGCCGTCTCCCCAACTCTGTTTTGTCTTTTTGAGACAGTATTTTTTTTTATAATTTTTTATTATTTATTCAATTGTGCGTGCGTGTGTGTGTGTGTGTGTGTGTGTGTGTATATGTGTGTATAGAACCGCGTGTGTGTGTATGTATGTATATGTATGTATGTGTGTGTGTGTGTGTGTGTGTGTAGAACCAGGGGTGAATTCGGGAACCACCATGGACGCCTCCACCTCCTCCTTGTTTACTCTGCCCCGGGATTCACAGGCTCCGCCCTACCAGGACCAGAAACGCAGGCCGCCTCCACTTCCACCTGGCATCTATACGGGGGGTCTAGGATCCGAACTCAGGACCTTCCGCCTGCAAGGCAGAGGCTTAACCCCTGAGCGGCCTCTCCAGCCCCTGAGACAGTATTGCATACAGCTTAGGCTGGCCTTGAACATGTTTGTAGCCAGATATGATGCTAGGTCCCTGGTTTTCCTGCCTGCAACTTCTCAAGGTTGGGATTACAGGGCTACATCTCTCTGCCTGGCTTCCTAACCAATCTTTGTGTTCACATCTTCTAAGTCACTTGTGCATGGTTTCCCTACGTTTTGTATCTAAGGATGGAAATGCATGTGTGTCCTGTCACCTCCTCTAGGTAAAGTTAAACCACGTTCCAAAGCCAGCTGGATGAGCTTACAGCACATGAGAAAACTTGCCATGTTCCATCTTTGCCAAAATGTGATTTTTGTCGGGCTGGAACGCTACTGCAGCTTCAATAGCGTTGTACTGGGATTTGAAATTTGCATAGCTCTCTGATTACTAATTAGGTTGTGCACCCTTTTACATGTTTATTAGTTATTCAGAATTCCTGCTTCGCAGAGGGCCTCTTCAAGTCTCTTGCGATTATTTCTCTATTGCATTGTCTATTTTGCATTGATTTGGAGAAGTCCTTACAAGTCGTCATTGTGTCTACAAGTTGTTTTGTTCCTCAATGCCGGGGAACCCCCTATGCCCCAGTGCATGCTGGGCCAGCGCCTCGTCACACCGATCTATACCCCTAGCCTCTATGAGTGCTCAAAATGTTCTTCTGGTCCACGGCTTGATTTTTTTAAACTCCCTTTGTTTTGTTACTGACACACAGTCATGTAGCCCGGGCTCACTACTTGAGCTCACTAATGGACTTGAATTTGTACTTTTCCTGCCCTTGGTGGGAAAACAGGTGTGCGCCACTATGTCTGGCTCAGGCCTCTGTCTCTTTTGCTTGTATGGTTTCTTGGATAAATCTTTTTATGTTCTAAAAATATATACTACAAGTTCTAAAGCCTCAAAAGCTTTGATTTTTCATTCCACAAAAGGCGTGTGGAAGTTTTTTTAATATAAAAAATGAGTATCCATATCCCATACCAATATCTGGGTATCCTAGATACCCATATCTGTAAGCAGCAGTTAGTTGATTAATGTTTACATGGTATATCTACTCTTTCATTTTAAAATTTTATTTATTTATTTTATTTTTTTATTTCCGCTCATACAAACTTACTAGGTAGACCAGTTCCCTCCTTCCTTCCTCCTCCCCCTGAACCCCTGCTCCCCCTCCCCTCACCCCTCCTCCCCGTCCCCCAGTGCCTCCCCCCAATTCCCAGAGAGTCTTTTATTGTGTATTCCTGACTCTCCTCTGGGTCCTCCTCTCTGATGACGTACAAGGACCCAGTGGCATTTCCCTGAACCCTTTCCCATGTTCCCCTTAAGCATAGGAACAACTACTATGGCTGTCAATCTCATTTATTATTATTATTTTTTTATTTATTCAATTGTGTGTGTGTGTGTGCGCGTGTGTGCATATGTGTGTGTGTGTGTGTGTGTGTGTGTGTGTGTGTAGAACCACAGACAAATTCGGGAACCACCATGGACACCTCCACCTCCTCCTTGTTACTCTACCCCGGGATTCACAGGCTCTGCCCTATCAGGACCAGAAACGTAGGCCGCCCCTGCTTCTGCTCGGCACCTATGTGGGGTCTAAAATCCAAACTCAGGACCTTCCACCTGCAAGGCAGAGGCTTAACCCCTGAGCTATCCTCTCCAGCCCCTACTCTTTCATTTTTTTAAAAAGAACTTCAAAAATTTTTGTTAATTTGTATGTGTGTGTGTTTATTAGAGATGCTGTGTATAGTCATGAAGGACCGAGGGAACGTGAGAAGTATCCTGGACTGTTCTACCTCCTTATTGCTTTGCCTTTCAGGGCCAGAAATACAGGCCTCTGCCATTTCTGCTTGGCATTTTTACATGGGGTCAGGGATCTGAACTCAGGTCCTTCTGCTTGTGAGGCAGAGCCTTATCCCTAAGCCATCTCTCCAGCCCATATTCTTTCATTTCTTTCATTTTTATCTTTTGGTAGCCTTAGGTTTTAGCGCCCCCCCCCTCTCTTTCTCTCCTGTCAAAATTATTTATTAGAATTTTTAGAATCCTACCTAATGGGCTGGAAAGAGCAGCAGGACTTGAGTTTGGATCCCAAGGTCCACACAAAAACATTAGGTGGAAATGGCGGTGGCTGCACTTCCGGCCCTGGAGGGCAGAGCCGGGAAACTCCAGAGCAAAGCAAAAATGAGGCAGAGCAATACAGGTGATTCCCAAAGTCACACCTCCACAGATATACACAGTATCCTCTGATATACACAGACGCACAAGAATCCTGCCTGATATTCTTTGTCTCTTTTCTGGAGTATTTAGCCTGTCTTTAAAAAGACGACTTATTTATATGTACGTGCGAGTGTGTGTGAGAGCAAGTGCGTGTGTGCCACGGCCAGGGGACGATTTTCTGGGCTCAGTTCTCTCCTTCCACCTGGTTTTTGAGGCCGAGTCTCTCATGGGAGCTTCTGATGGGTCTACCTGCTTCTGGCTCCTATCTTGCCTCCACCGGAGGCTGGGATTACACACACAGGACGCTGCATTGGGCTCTTTAAAATGTGGGTTCTGAGATTTGCGCTCAGGACCTCGGGATGGGAAGAAGCTGAGCCATCTCTCTGGCCCTTTACCCTGTTTTTATTTGATGCAATCACCGGCATATTTGTATAAAAATACACATAATTGTGTCTTCTCTGCTTGTCCTCTTGTTCCGCATTTCTAATTTGCCTCCTTGTGTACCTTGCTTTCTGATGGTTTCTTAGCAAACTCTGCCCAATTTTGGAAACTGAACACTCCGCTGCTTTGTGAGTGGCGGATCTAGTGATTAGGCCATGCATTCTTAACTTACCCAAGTCTAAGCAGAATAAAAACATTTATTTTTTTTTTCTGGATAATAATGCAGCTTTATGAGCCGTTCCCTACCGTGTCCTCTGAATGCACGTGTTATTGTTTACTTCATTTTTAATTAGCATTGCTGATATAGAACTTCACCCTAATGCCATTGGGAATCTTAGAATTGCTCTTTTATTTACCCATTTGAACTGTGTTTGGCTCGGCCTGGTTTGAAGGCGCCCCGTTCCCCCGCAGGGTCATGTGTTTGAACACTTGGTCCCCAGCTAGAAGTTATGAAACCTTTAGGAGTCACAGCCTCGTTGGAGGAGGTGTTCACTGTGGGGGCGGACCTCGAAGTTTGATAGCCTTATTTTATCTGTCTTTCTTCCTCTGCGTCTCTGTGTCTCTGTCCTTCTTTCTCTCCCCCCCCTGAACTGTAAGCTCCAGTAATAAACTCTTCCTGCCTTAGGTTGTGTGGGTCAGATTGTTTTATCTAAGCAGGAGTCACTTGTATCCCAAGCTCTGAGGGAAGCATCTTTACCTGTCTCTTAAGACAAATGGTTCACAACAGCAAAGCTGGGCACAGTGAATGTTCTTTGTCTGTGGGCTACTTAGTGTAAGGGTCTGAAAACCAAGGCCATGAGGGAGTCAACGGGGAAGCACATACTGAACAGTCTACAGATCCTGGACACGTCCATGGCCAGCGACGTTGCTCTGTCTGCCTTTAGGGTCGAAGGAGCCTTGCACGAGGTTCTAGTGCCACAGCTAAGGTGGGACTCCATGACGTAGCTTTGGAATTCCACCTGCCGCAGACTTCTCACGTTTGCCCAAAAGTCTAGTTCCCACCTTGCAAGTGGACCACTAGGAAAACCTTGGATGAGGACAGGGCGATCTTGCATTGGCAATGGACGTGCTCCTGGTAGCTCTGCGGAAGGCAGGTCATGCGGGATCCCCTTTCCTGGTGGTTTCCATGAGAACTTGGGAAAGACACGTGCGTGGAAGCAGCTGCAGGGTACATTCATTTCCCGGGTGGCTATACCAAATCTCCATGGACTTGGTAGCTTGCAAGGACAGAAATCCATTCCCTTACATTGTTAAGGTGACCGTAGTCAAAGTGTTGGCCACACCATGTTCTCTGTGGTCTCCAGGGAGGGGTTTTGCCTTCCTTGCCTTCTGCTAGTCGAGTCAACCCTTTGCTTACGACTGGATCTGTCTTTATGTGTTTATGTCTCTGGGCTTACTCGCCCACATATGTCCACATCTTCCTCATACTGTGACATCAGCTCCCCCCCCCCGCCCCCTGTCCTGGGGAGACCTCATCTTGATTGGTTATTCTTGCAAACAGCCTATTTCCAAATATACCCCTATCATGGGCTGGGCCGTCAGCAAATGTTTGCGAGGGACACAATCTAATCCACAGCATGAGGCAGAAGACATGATAAAAATACCTTGGAGGATAATATCTATCTAGTAAAACGGGGCTTGCAGGTTGGGTACTTCTAATTCTTTCATCCAATACTGCAAAAATAAACCAGTTCTCAAGCTGTCGTCTACTCAGCTGTAAACACTTGGATCGAATATCACTCCAGATGGCTTTTGCCTTGACCACATGGGGTTCAGATGTTGAAGCAATCAGTATCGGTGCGCCCTGCATCAGAAGCCTTCGGGATTAAGAGGCATTTGGTTCAGCTGGTCTTTTAGATGTGCGCCTTCATCAGCTGTAGTGCTGAGATGGGTGATCCCCCCCCTTCCATAGCAGCTTGTTAATGTGCACCCTTGGGTGCTAGCAACCCCCCCCCCAGCACCTCAAAGGCCAGCAGCGATAGGAAGGCAGACCTGCATCTGGGAGGGACATAAGGTGGGTCAGCTTCTAGGCTTCGTACTTAGTCAAATGGAAAGAAGACCCTCTAACCTGTTTGTCGCATAGCCAGTGAATTGCTCTGATACCTATGATTATGGCTGGGAATGTTCCAAGAGTTAGTAGAAGATGACAACTGCCATTAGGATTCCTTATCTGGGGCCGAGGATATAGCGCAGTTGGTAGAGCGCTCGTCTAGCATGCGGGAAACCCTGGGTTAGAGCCCCAGTATCACGTCATACCAGGCATAGCGGGTCATGGTTACAATCCTGGTGCTTGGGAGGCAGAGTGAAGGGTCAAGGTCAGAGCGAACCTGAGGCCAGTTTGGGCTTTATGAGACTCTGACTCAACACACACACACATTCACACACTCACACACACGCATATCCACACAGTGCACTCACACACTCACATAAACACAGACATTCACACACTCACATAAACACACACATTCACACTCATCCATTCACACACACACACACACATTCACACACTCTCTCTCACACACATACCACTATTACAACCACCACCCCGGCTCCGAAAGTACCCTCCAGCCAAAACAAACAAACAGAAGATTCCTTATGTCCTACATTGCCTTAGGTAATGGCTAATCATCGGCCTGGCTGAATTTGAAATCACCATGGAAACACACCTCCCTGGTATCTATGGGGTGGTTCCAGAGGGGTTTAGCTGAGGTGGGACCAGTGCGCCCTAAGTGTGAGCAGCGCCATCCCATGGCTGAGGTTCTAGAGCGAATGGGGAAGGAACAGCAAGCTGGACACCAGCTCTCTGGACGCCGCGTGACGCGGCCTCACCCTCCTGCGCCATGCCCTCTCCGCCATGGTGAACTAGCAAAAGAAACCTTCGCGTTGCTTGTGCGAGGTATTTTATCAATCCCCCTCCCCATTTTTTGGAGGTGGTAAGGTGGTAGAGAGAGAAGGCACAACATACTTCTACACCATGGCGCCCAGGAGGACAACTTTTGCAAGTCAGGTCTCTCCTTCCACCATGTGGGCTTCTGGGGATCGAACTCGGGTCTCCAGGTCTGCACGCAGGCATCTCACCCCTGAGCTCCTCATTGACCCACAAATCCCATTCCTGCCTTGGGTTTTAACTTATTCTCAGGGCAATGCTTCCCACACAATAGGCACTTAATGATATTTATAGGCTCGATAAAAAACCTACTGACTGTATCTACTATCAACCAGATCTTCTTAAGACATCCTTTTTTAAAAAAAATTCTAACTATGAAGTCCTGGTCCCCAAGGGAATATGGGCACCCTTTAACTTACAGTCTGAGGTGTAAAAAGTAAGGATCTAGAATTTAGCGACCATCTGCCGTGCTAGACTCACAGCCGAAGGATCTGGTCATCGGAAGAATGCGTTCCCCATGCAATAGGGCAGGACACCAAATCCTGAGGAGGATTGGGGGCTAAGTGAACCCCGCTCCTGCCCATTTTACACGAAGGGAAACCGAGGCCCACAGGGGAGAGTAGGTCGGTCAGGCTGTCAGTGAAAGAGTTAAAATTAGAAGCAGCGTCGCCATCTTCTAGGACAGAGCCAGCCTCAGACTCGAACAGCAAGATCCCAGGAATCCTGAGAGCGAGAGAAAGATGACGCGTGCACTTGCCGGTTAGAAATAAAAAAGGAAATCAAAAGATGCTTTAAGATATACCTTTAGGGGCTGGAGAGGTGGCTCAGGGCTTAAGCGTCTGCCTTGCAGGCAGAAGGTCCTGAGTTCGGATCCTAGACCCCACATATAGACACCAGGCGGAAGCGGGGGCGGCCTGCGTTTCCGGTCCTGGTAGGGCGGAGCCTGTGAATCCCGGGGCAGAGTAAACAAGGAGGAGGTGGAGGCGTCCATAGTGGTTCCCGAATTCGTCTGTGGTTCTACACACACACACATACACACACGTGCACACACGCATAAACGCACAACTGAATACATAATGATAAAAAATTTAAAAAAGATATACCTTTAAAAATATTCATTTTAATGGCTTTCTCAAAGGCATTTTTGTGACATGGACCACAGGTGTTTAGCATCTCTCGGCATGCAGTCATGCAGAATCCAAAGTGACATTGCCAATCCCTACGTGGCTTCTCCAAGACCACCTCAGACCATCCCTTGTCTTTGGAAGTTTAGATTCTAAGCGCTTTGTCTTGGTGAATCAAATCTCTGGTTACAACCAAAATGAACGGAGCAGTGATATTTCTAGGGGGAATAACAGAACCCACCGCGTGATGTACAAATTCCAAAGGGAAGTCAAAGTGGAGAGGCTGTGGCTTCTGACCCCCCTCGGCACAGGGGGCGGGGTGTGTTCAGTTACATCCCTGCTCAGCTCTGACGTGGGGGCCCGTGGCATGCACCGGGAAGGAGGGCAGAGGAGGGCACCTCAGAACTGGAGGGCCCTCACTGGGGTCCCAGGGCGTCTTCCCCTTTGTGGGAGCCTCATCTTCATTTTGCATTGCGTTAGATGCGCTCATGTTGACCCCGTCGCTGAGACCTTTAGTGACGCTGTCATAGGATGGCGGGAAAGATGTGGCGGATGCAGTTTGCGATTTGTCGGGGAGCATGCCGTCGTCCTCCGCCATGAACGTCACAAAGCCTTCCCCCGGGAGTGTCCTGGCGGCCCCGTCGGCCCTGGGCACCCCCAAAGGGTCAGCGAGAGTCAGGGAGCGGTGCAGCATGTAGCTCCGATAGGCCTTCTGGATGACGGTAGCAGAGATGTCTTCCTGCTTCCACCGGAGGGTGCTTGCTATGGGCTCGTAGGACTCTTTTGAAAGGTTGGTCGCCATGAACTTCTCCTCCATATTGGCCTTCAGAGAATCCAGCTCCCCAGACTCGCCCAGCACGTTCTTGGTGAAGGCAAAGAGGATGTCCAGACAGTGGATCCTGTCTCCAGGGACCAAGGGCAGGTCCATCTGGATCAAAAGATTCTGGTTGGGCTTTGGGATGCGAAGAGGACCAGACAGAGTGTCCGCAAAGTCCGAGAGGGCGGAGAAAGCAATGAACTGGGTGGCTTCGGGGTCGAACTTCTCCCAGGTCTCGTAGAACATGTCGAAGTCGTCCTCGCTCAGCGGCTCCGTGCTCTCCTCCGTGGCCACGTTGAAGTTCTCCAGGATCACCGCGATGTACATGTTGACCACGATGAGGAAGGAGATGATGATGTAGGTGGTGAAGAAGACGATGCCCACCGCCGGGCTCCCGCAGTTCCCCCGGGAGCCGTTGCTGTTGGGCAGGTTGGGGTCGCAGTAGGGGGGCCCCGTGTTGAGGATGGGGCTGAGCAGGCCGTCCCAGCCCGCCGACGTGGTGATCTGGAAGAGGCACAGCATGCTGTTGGCGAAGGTCTTGAAGTTGAACATGTCGTCGATGCCGGCCTCGGCGGCAACCTGGGCGAAGGTGGCCATGCCGAAGATGGAGTAGATGAACATGACCAGGAAGAGCAGGCAGCCCGATGTTGAAGAGCGCGGGCAGCGACATCATGAGGGCGAAGAGCAGCGTGCGGATGCCCTTGGCCGCTCGGATCAGCCTGAGGATGCGGCCAATGCGGGCCAGGCGGATGACTCGGAAGAGCGTCGGGGAGAAGTAACTTTCAAGTGATGTAAGAATTGCAGAAAACACCAGACCTTTGAAACAGGGCAGAAAAAAAAAAAAAGATCTAATTAGTGCCTCCAACTGGGAGCCCTCGCCAGATTGCCGGTAGCTTTATTTCCTCATCCGTTATCAGCAAAGACGCCCACCTGGGCGTCCATATCCAAGGACTGAGCGAATGTCCCTTGTAATCTTCCCTCTCTCAAGGTGGGCTCAGGCCTCCTACCATAGTCTGTCATTCCCTGGACCCAGAATATCCTCTTATCAGTCAACCTCCATGGTTAAAATCCCATCTTCCTCAATGCACAGAGCATGGAAGTATCACAGTGAATCCCATTGATTTGCACAATGAATGCATGCTAGTAATTATAATGAGCGATGTGCAATCTTCTGCAGTCAAATTCAGCTGGCAGTGATTGTAGACAATTCCACAAGTCCACATTTGCTTCTAACATGACACAGTTCCACCATGCCTCCCACCTGTGCTTGGGGAAGGGCAAGACCCCCTGTGCTTCATTCCCCACCTCCTACTGTGCATGCTGATTCATGGTCCCACAGATAATTGTATGGAGCCTGGCATTAATTACAAGGGGGCCAGGGAGTTGGGCAACTTGCTGACAGCTGAAGTGGACTGGCTGTGATTGGCCAGCTGTTTGCATTATGGTCTCATCTGTCCCTTTCATTTGCAGCTGTGTCTGACACTATGTTAGGACCCGAACTTGGGCTTTTTAAGAGTTGGTTCCTGCCCCCCAATCCCAACTATGAAAAGGTTAGAAAGATAAGGATGCATATGTTATCTGCTTGGTATCCAATGGGAGATTATTGAAAATGTGGATTATAAAATCTTGGTGAAACTTTTTGCGGTCCAGTTTAGCTGATACACTACCATAGTGTACATTCTGTATCTATATTATCTCCTTCTACAAGACAAGTGATATGTACCCTTTGTTTTTCCAGAATCTTATTTCAGGAGAGAAGTAGCCATCACACTTAAAATAATCTGATAGTAAGTGTATTTCTGGTGGGAAGGAAGAAAAGAAGGAAGGGGAAGCTTAAGGATTGACAGGTGGGTTCTTCTAATGGCTTTCCAGTTGTTTTGGTGAGAGATTTTGTCCCAGTGTAGGAAGCAGGAATTGGTAGTTAGGTGTCTCCATCATAGAATGGATGATATTTCTGTGCTATCGGTATGGTAAGTTATATGATCAAACACTCTAATATAAAATCAAAACAACCTTGGGAATCTCTCACTTTGGATGACAGACAAAATGAAATACATAACTCAACTCCAAGCCAGCCGACCGACGGCAAAACACCCATTACATTAAGTGAATCCCTGGTGTAACAAGTTTAAGAGGAGGTCTCTTTCCTTTGCTTGTTTTCTCACAGGGTCTCACTCTATAGCCAAGAATGGCCTTGAACTCCCTATGAAGTCTAGATTGGAAGTCCTGGCAATTCTTAAACTCGTGGTCATCCTAGCTAGCCTTTGCTGAGATAACAGCTATGTGCCAACACCCTTAGCTAAGAGAGTGGATCTCTGAACGTCTTTAGCACCAACTAATAAACTAATGAACTCAGGAGGTAACGGACTAAACAACTAACCAACCAATTAGCTATCTCAGGTGGGAGAAAACTTTTTGAAACAATGGATATACTTATGTTGATCACAATAAGCTTTCATGGGCATATACATCTCTAAACATGTCAAGTTGTATACTTTAAGTGTATGGCATTCTTTAGTATGTCTCTTGACTCAATAAAGTGGTTTCTAAAAACACCACGGGAACAGCGAAATAAGGCAAAGTCAAATTAATATCCTTCAAACAGCGATAACAAAAATACAAACCCAGGCTGTGGTTCATCGCCTCGGTGGGGAGAGTTATTAACGGCTGCCAAGTCGCATCTAGATGCTCTTAGTTCTTTTTTTTTTTAATTTTTTAATTTTATTCAATTGTGCGTGTGCGCGTGTGTGTGTATGTGTGCATGTGTGTGCAGAACCACGGACGAATTCGGGAACCGCCATGGACGCCTCCACCTCCTCCTTGTTTACTCTGCCCCGGGATTCACAGGCTCCGCCCTACCAGGACCAGAAACGCAGGCCACCCCGCTTCCGCCCTGCGTCTATGTGTGGGGTCTAGGATCCGAACTCAGGACCTTCTGCCTGCAAGGCAGAGGCTTATCCCCTGAGCCACCTCTCCAGCCCCGATGCTCTTAGTTCTTGATAATAAAGCGATATAAACTTAGATCTACAGTTACACCGCGGTGTGAAAAGATAATGATACAACTAAAGCTGGGGGCAAGCTTTAGAGGGTTTGACTTTGGAGGGTTGAACTTTGGCTCAACCATAAGTTCACGGCCAGGGCGATGGTTACTTTTCATCGTGGACTTGGTGGGATTTTAAATCATCTAGAAGACCATCTCTGAATGTGTTTGTGTGGGGGGGCTCTCCAGAGAGATGTCACCAAGAAACCCACCCAAAATATGGGTGACGCCGACCTATGGACTAGGGTCCCAGACTAATCAGAAAGGAGGAAGTAAGGACAATGTCAGCGTCCATCTCTCTCTGCTTCCTGACGTCAATTCAGTGTGACCTCTTGTCCCATAACTTCCAACCATGATGGAAAATCTCTTAGTTTTCTTTTGGGGAGGGACTGAGGGAGGAGGTCAGGAATCTGGTCACAAGAAGAAGAAGTCACCTAGATACCCAGTCTCTTGGTTAGTTCATCAGACCTTAGCCGTATCTACGTTTAGCTCTGTGGCCTTGCATCATGTTCCTAATCTCCAAGGCTCTATTTTAAATGCATAAGATGCGGGTAAAAGCTACCCCACAGTGGAATCTTTGAAGATTCACGGTGCCCAGCCCTGTTCAGAACTCAGTGGGGGGTCCATTTCCCATGTCGGCCTCTGACTCTGTTTGTCATGGTTTGAATGTGAGCCCCCCGCCCCCCCAATCTCATGTGTTTGAATCCTTAGCTGATGTTTGGGAAAGTTGTGGCCACTTTAGGAGGTGGAGCCTGCCGGAGGAAGGCACATTACAGGGGGCGGGGCCTGGACATGGTCAGGCCCGCCCTGCTCCGGCTAGTAATCTGCTCTGGCAGTCTGCGGCTCCCTCTCTCGGCCTCCACGATATCTGCAGTGTCCTGAGCCCCCTCTAGCTTCTGCCGCCCTGCCTTGCCTTTCCCACCACAATGGACTGTATCTCCCCTGGTGACCAGAAGCCAAGTAAATCTCCTTTGAGTCGGCTTGAGTCTGAGTGTTGGCGCACAGCAGCCGAGAAAGTAACCGGGACACTATTAACTCCCTCCAGACACCGGGGCACCCAGAACCCAGGACTTTCCATCCAACAGCACATATGACTTTGCATTGATTCCTTGACTCTCCTGCCACCCTCGTCCCCTGCAGTGATGGAGAGACTGAAGTCGAGACCCTCAGCTGAGGCATCTCCTTTGAAGGACCTCGCGCTCTGCTGGAAGCTCACCTCTTCCTAGCAAGCGTCTCGCGGTTGTTTCTCAGAACAACCCCGTGCTGTGGTTTGCATGCGGACGCAGCTCTCATGGCTTACAAGAGCCACCGGTCCTATGGCGGTTGTGGGTTATGGCTACGTATGGATGTGCTTTGGGAAAGTTGCGGCCACTTTAGGAGGTGGAGCCTCCCTCCCGTGAGGGATTCCCCAGAGGAAGGCAGCCCCGGGCACACCTGCAGGCGGTGGTCTTGACTGCTTTGATGCAAGTGGGACCCTGACCATTGTGGGTGGAGCTGCTCTCTGGGTTTGGGTCCTGGCCGGTGTGAGAAAGAGAGCTGAGCACAGCAGGAAGCAACACACAACAGTGTCTCTTGTCCTCTGCTAGCTGCGGCCTGTTCAGGGCGGGCCGCCAGCTCCCTCAGGGCCGCCACCTCTGCTGCTGCTGCGACTTCCCTGCCATGACCTGGAACTGGCCTGAGTTAAACCCTTTACACCCGCCCCCTTCCAATGACTATGTTGTCATGGCCACCAGGCAGGCCGTCACCCTGCAGCCTGAGGGTCTTCTGGGGAGCCTTCCCCTCCTGACCCATGGGGTCTGGAAGTGGGCTGTGTACACAGTAGGTGCCTCAAATACTTGATGACATCCTGGCAAAGCCCAGTGGGGGCTTTTCATCTCAGAGACAATCCCAGTTTCATTTCAAGTCCGCTGCCCTTAGGAGGCGCACATCCTGGAACCTGTATTGAGGCTGGGGGTGCGCTGGGATTGGGGGTGAGCTGGGGGGAGGGAGCTGGGGTGGGAGCCAGCTCAGTGAGGAGAGCGCTTCCCCGCGAGCACGCGGACCTGAGTGGGATCTTCAGAAGCCCCGACAATCCAGACCCGGCTTTCACTGATGCTCCTGTGCTGAGATGGGGGGCGGGGGAGGGAAGGAGCAGGTGGAGACAGGAGAATCCCCAGAAGTCCCCGGGCAGCTAGCCGGGCACACACAGTGGCCAAAAGGAGACCTGTCTGAAGCAAGGTGCAAGCGAGGACCAACAGTGGAGGTTGTCCTGTGACCTCCGAGGGATGCTGTGGCATTGTGTGGCTGAACTCTCTGTCACACACACACACACACACACACACACACACACACACACACACACGCCATATACACACTTGCACACTGTGTCATACACATGCACACAGCACATACACACACTCACGCATATCATACACATTAAATAATATACACATGTACATGCTCGTGCACATGCCATATACACACACACTGTGTCATACACATACACATACAGCACATACACATACACCCACCCACACTCATGCATATCATATACACATTATATAATATATACACACCCACTCACACATTATACACATTGTAAACATACTCATGTATACATCATGAATACAATACACATACATCATACAAAATAACATATCACATACATACTCATATACACATATACACACGCTCATACACCTTGTACATATATACATACACATCATGTATACACCTTATACACACATCACAGACACATATACATGATGCATATAGACATACACATCATATACCCACATAATACATCATACGCATGGCATGTGCACACCTTATATGCATACATATCACACACATGCAGACACACCCCACAGCAGCCTCCCGCCCACGCGCCGCTCCTTACTCCCAATGGAGAGGATCACTACGATGAAGTCGAACACGTTCCAGCCGTTGGTGAAGTAATACTGGCGCAGGGCGAACATCTTCATGACACACTCGCCCGTGAAGACGGCCACGAAGAACTGGTTGATCCTGCCCAGGATCTTGGTCTTCTCCTCGCTCTGGTCGTCCGCCTCCACCATCATGGTGACCATGTTGAGGCAGATGAGGACCATGATGGCGACGTCGAATGCCTGCCTGGTCACGAGGTCAAAGACAAAGCCCTGGTACTTGTTCTGGGGAGACAAGAGGCGGAGTCAGGCTGCTGTGTTATGGGGTCCCTTGAGTCCCCTGCTCCTGTCCCCTCCTCTGGTTAACCCAGGGGCTTCAGGCCTCGGCCCTGGGAACCCTGGACCTTTTGTAACCAGATTGGCAGGGATGAAACACTTGCGTCCCGCTTTGGCTATCTGGACCTCAGAACCAAGGTACCCCAGAGAATTAGAATCTCCCTCAAGGATCTCATGCTAGGAGCCGGAAGAGACTGAAAGAGGGGGAAGGGATTTCAGGGGCGCTCTGCAAGACAGCCTGGAGGCCAGACAGGAATGGGCTGGTGATGGGTAGAACCCACCTTGTTCAGGCTGCTTAGTCATACAGCTCTCCTGCCTTCTGTTGAAATCTTGCCCTCATGTTTGGTCACCAGGGATAAACGTGGACAGTTCCTGGCTCTTTGTATCTCTCTTATCAATGAAGTCATATTGAATACCCTCCTTTTCCAGCTTTTTGCTATTAATTTGGCTCTTTTAATTGACTTATAAAGAAGGGAAGAACTCAGTCTCTCGGAACACAGGTTGTCACTCTAGTCTCGTAACAAAATGGTCACCTGGCCACCTTATTAGTTGACATCGCCAAACTGCAGCGTCTCCTAGTGTCTGCACAGTGCCCGGCTCGAGACACATCCTTAGCATGAGGACTGAATGCAAGGCGGAGTGATTGCTTCTGAATCAACCATGTTCAGCTTGCTTCTACACACGAGGGACCGACTGAATGGATGCTAAAGGCAGGTTCTACATAAGGGGCTATGAGAGTTGGGGCAAAGACCTGTCAGAATCCTACTAGGGAGTGTCTAGAAACTGCCAAACAGGCAGAGGGGGGACGTGCCGCGGGGGCAAGGAGGCCCATCCCTGCCTTTTGCCTTGTGGTCTGGGAACATTGTTATCCGTTGGGTCAGAGCAGGAGGGCTGACTTGCGTCCTGGGGTGGGCGGGGCTAACTGAGCCATGAATCCTTCTGTATTTCGTCACTGAAGATGGAGGGAAAATAGAGGCCTGTTCATGGTCACGTAACTTCTGATTAAAGCAGTCAGTGACGTCATTCAGGGGTGGCACCTGATTGGCCCATTGAAGCGCAGATCACGACGCCTCACCGCACAACTATTCATCTCCTGCTTTAATTGTCCTTGCTATCTGTTTCCACCCCTGTGCGTGAACCCTAAGATTCCTGGGAAACTCAGCACGCCCCCTGCGAGTTTATCCAAAGCATCCGTAGGAACTGTGTTCACCCCGAGAACATTTATCTAAGCCTCTTGTTCTCTGGCTTGGGAACTCTGCTATCCCCAGACTCAATCCAGAGCTCTTCCACCAGGTTCTGTTGAACCCCTGTTCTGCCCGGGTCTAGATTACATTCACATTGCTCTGCTAGAGGGGTACGTGGGGACGCACCGGGGGCCGAGGGATGGGCTTCTGCGGCTTCTTGGAGCCCAGCTTCTTCATGGCGTTGTAGTATTTCTTCTGCTCTTCTGTCATGAAGATATCCTGACCCCCTAAGTGCAGAGACACGGTCACACTGCTGTTAATAAGGTAACGTGACCCACCAGGGACCCCAAACCCTAGAGTCCCGTGTGGGAGGGACCATCCCAATCTTCCTCGGCAGGGGCACCTAGGATCAAGGATCGCCTGGCTGGGTGAGACTGAGCCCATCTTGGATTCTCTACCTAGATCTCTGGAGAAAAGCTGGTTTCTGTTCAGAAAAAGATGGTGGGGAGGACTCGGGAACGGGGCTCCAGGAGAAGCTAAAAGCCGTTCAGATCTGAGCTTTGGCTGTGGACTGCTGAATCACTGGGCTTCAGGGAGCCGTTCCTTGCCAGGGAACAGGACCTTCGTCTTGGGGTGTCTGGAACAAAAACTCAGGGCTACGGGACCCCAAGTCCATTCTGGAGGGGTGTAGCTGGAAGGGCAGTGGCTGGCTTCTCCTTGGGATCCTGAGCTCTGAGGCCTTTGATAGATCCTAGGGGGGCTGTCAACCGAGCATCCAATGTGAGACTGCACCCCTGGAGAGACTGAGCAACAATGTGAGACTGCACCCCTGGAGAGACCGTGCACCCTAGGATTGGGTGTTGGTTCTCCTTGGGGATCTTTTGCTCCATCCCGCACCTCTCACTTCCTGACGTAATTTGGCATCTTGCTCATGTGAATCAGTGACTGCAGATGTTGGGGGGGGGATAATCTTCGTGGGACTGGAGAAGAGATTTCAGAAAATCCGTGGACACAGGGGCTTTCTGGGAAGGATGTCTTAATAGGGTTCGGGCAGGGTGGGGTGGAGAGTAGGGGAGCACTGATAGGACCACGCTGAGAATTCTGGGCAGAGAGGTGGTGGACGCCATTCCTTCTGCGGCATGGCTACAGGTACATCTCACTCCATAACGCAAGCCTTGGTCTCCTCATTTGTAAGTGGGAGAAACGATGACCTGCAAGATCTCAGAACCATGGGGCTCTGATGGCAGTGGTCAGTACCAGCTTGCCAGCCTCCCTGGGACCCCCTCAGACCTTGCATGCATGTCCCTAATGCCAAAGACTCTGCCTGAGGGCTCCCTATAGGTGGGACGCTTCTGAATCCTATCACTAGAATTAACCAGCTGCAGCCGGCTTGGGTTGCACCTTGACTTGTGTCAAGACAAGGTGGGAGGTGGCAGGAAGGGTGGGTGTCTAAACTGGGATTTTACCTACTTCCTACTGTGCTCTTAACAGTGGGCATTATTGATCTCACTGAATGGAGGAGAGAAGCTTGAACTGAATTCCGCCTTTGCAGCCGGTGAACGACTCGAGAATACAGCAGAATGCACTTGCTGTGGGATTCAACCGTGCGGTCGGTCCCTCTTCTCTCTGGCTCTCAAGTTACATGCACTATTAAAATGTGTCCTTTCTACATCTGTGATCTGGTGGGCACTATACGGCAGGACCATGTGATGCCTCCTCACATGCTATAAATATGAGAGGCTACCTGACATTTGGTCGCTGTGAAGATGAGTCCGTGGAGATAACAGCTTTCCTCCCCACCCCAAGAGGGCTGGGATTCTGCTAATGCCCGGGACGCTAGCTCATCCCGGTTTAGTCACTTGGGATCAAATCTCTACAGAGGCAAGTCCTGGAGCCCTTTCTCTCCCTGCTGGTATTTTCTACGGGGTCACCTGTGATGCAGCCAATATACTTGGATCCAGCTGGCAAGGCCGAGGTGACTTGGGAAGAAGGATGGGTATTGGGTGGGGAGTACTCCTAACAGAAGGAAATGTAGCTCTTCCAGCAGTAGCAGCCCAGGCCCCAGATAGGGCTGAGGACTACGAAATGTCAAAAGTAACTCCATTTTGTTTTGGGTTGGACCCCACCATCCTCCCCCACGCGCCATCAGAACGACCTAACCTCAGCCACAGTTCCTTTTACTACGATGTAGCTGCTGATTTTGGCTTTCTAAACTCTGCCTCTTTCTAAGTTTCGGGGTCGATTGTTCTTTCTGGCATGAACCTGCTCTTGACCGCCGGCAATGACGGGCTCTTAATTCGATCGTGGCTGCGTGGGGTTTGTCTGTGGCTGGCGCTGGTGCCCAGGGCATGGGTCTGCGTGGCCCTAAAGGCATGCGGGGTCTTAGCCTTGCAACCACAGCTGGCCAGAGGACAGGAAGGATGAGAGTTGCATGAGGGACACCCAAGTTCCACTTATCTTCTTTTTCTGCTGATTGAAGTTGTCGATGATGACCCCAACGAAGAGATTCAGGGTGAAGAAGCCGCCGAAGATGATGAAGACCACGAAGTACAGGTACATGTACAAGTTGTCCTCCCACTTGGGCTGGGAACCGACCTGTGGTTAAGACACGGCGGGGGATGGTAGCGAGCGTGGTGCTCCGTTTAGACTGGCCCTTAAAAAGCCAACCTCAGAGACAGGGCCCTGGGCGCAGGGTACTGTATGCCAGGAAGCAGGATCGAGCGCGTGAGTGCAAAGTCCCAGAGGAGGGCAAAGGTCAGGAAGGAATTTTATAAGTAGACTGTTGCTATAGGCAACGGGAGCATCAGCTTTATTTTTAAAAATTTTAAACTTATTTATTTATTTATTTAGTGTGTGCGTGTGTGTGTGTGTGAGAGAGAGAGAGAGAGAGAGAGAGAGAGGGCACTGTATGTGTTCCTATAGAGAAACAAAGGTGATTTCAGGAGCCATCCTGGATTGCTTCTACCTCCTTTTAACTTTGCTCTGGGATTCCCCAGGCTGTGCCCACCGGGGCTGGAAGTGCAGGCCACCACTGTTTCCACCTGCGTTTTTATGTGAGACCTTGGATCTGAACTCAGGACCTTCTGCTTGCGAGGCATGGAAACCCCTGAGCCATCTCTCTGGTCCTAATTTTTTAAAATGCGTGTACATGGGTGTGTCAGAGGGCGCTGTGTCTGTCTGTGAAGGACCAAGGGTGGCTTCTAGAATCATCCAGGCTCCACCTCCCAGGTCTAGAAGTCAGACCGCTGCCATTTCTGCCCGGTGTTTTCACGTGGGATCTGGGGATCTGAACTCAGGTCTTTCTGCTTGTGAGGCGAGGCTCAACCCCTGAGCCCTCTCTCCAGCCCTAGAGCTCCTTGGGGCTGGGTCAGCTGAGGACTGTGGGACACACTTCAGCCTGGTCCCCAGAGGGATGGGGAAGCTGAAGTGCGTTTATCTTCCAAATCCTAACGCTTAGCAACCAGAGCTGCCACCCAGTCACATCCCCCGTCCTCGAGGGAGAAGCTGTCGAGACAGCTCTGAGAACTGCAGAAAACCTGCAGAGGATGGCCGAGGAGCTCCTGACATCCGCTGTCAGCAGGGCTTCGAGGTTTGAATGCGATGCCCCTCTCAGGCTCACACACTGGACACCTGGTCCCCAGCCGTGGCCCTGTTTAGACACCTCTGGGAGGTGGAGCCTCGGAGCAGGAAGAGGAACACGGAAGGAGGCAGGCCTCTTGCTCCCGCTGCCTGCTTCCTCCGCCGCGGTGGAGCGTGTCCCGCTAAGCCATAAGTGGCTTCTTGTCAGGTGTTAGGTCACAACGACAAGAAAAGCAACAAATACAACAGCCCCCGTGTGACTGTCATTTGATATGTGATATATGTGATATTCCTTCTCATTGGCATCCAGGGAGCCCAACTCTGACTGCGTTCTAGAAAGTTCCATGTCTTCAATGCACCTCTATTCTGGAAGGTACAGATTTCATTAAAACACGCGAGACTGGGTACCCGGAAGTCTCTTTTCTTATTGTTCTTATCCTAGCGGCTGCCCTGGCTCCCGTCCTTGGAAGGGAGCGGTATCCTCTACACTGTCCTTTAGAGGTCAGTGTGATGGTGACGGGAGATACATCCGGGAAGCCGGTGGAGCGTGCGCGGAAGGAGCAGGCGGAGGGCCCAGAGCCCAGGGCCGGCTGGACGTGGCATCAGGGTGGGTTGCGTGGGGCTCAGTGCAGACACAGACATGCACAGGAAACGGGGGTGGGGTGGGGCGGGAGAGGCACAGCACACTCACGTCTCGGGAATCGACGGCCGCGTACATGATGTCCATCCAGCCTTTGAAGGTGGCCTGGAAACGAGAAGCAGAGGACACTTGGCATCTGTCCGTCCATCTGACTGGACCCTTCCCAGGCCACGGTGGCCCAGGTCGGAGAGAGCAGGAGGCTCTGGAAGGAAAAAACTCAGGCAGGAAGGAGGGAAGGAAAAGCCTTTGAGGGACGTGACCAATCAGATGATTACAAGTAATTCACGCTTCAGAATGAGTGGCACCGAAGGCATAGAACATTCCAGCATGCGGCCTGAGCTGAGCCCCTAAATACCTGGTCATTGTGCCACCTGCTAGGAGGCTGCTGTGTGCCTCTTTGGGGGCTACTGTTTTCTCATCACCCCCTTCAAGCATGTCACATAAAAACGAGGTACACATCTGAGAGATGGGGAAGATGGGAGCAGGAGATCGTCATAATTTCTTTGTCCCAATGTTGGCAGTGTGTGTGTGTGTGTGTGTGTGTGTGTGTGTGTGTGTAAAATGTGAAAGGTTATCAATTGTCCTGTATTATCACTTTCTGCCTCATTTCCTTAAGACAGGGTCCCTTAGTAAACTTAGAGCTATTATTATTACTAGTATTATTTTGTTATTACCACCATTATGATTTTGGCTCTGGTGGCAGCCAGCAGCCCCAACAATCCTCCTGTATTGGGATGACAAATCCGTGCAGCCGTAGTCCAGATTTTAATGTGGGTGCCGGGATGTGAACTCAGGTCTTCATGCTTCCATAGCAAGTGCTTCTACGGCCTGAGTCATCTCTCCAGACCAGTTTTAGCATGGTTAAGGTTTCATACCAAGCTTGAAAGATACCATGGGGGGTGTTAAGAAGTGAGGGCTGAGGGCGGGGAGGGGTGCTGTCAGGCAGTGTCCTCTGGACACGGGAAAGGGGACGGTCTCGAGATGTTTCCCACCTCTCTGAGAGACTACTGAGGGTGAATGGCAGATCGGGAGTGGGGAAGGGCATACTTTCCACAGATCTATCATGCACACTCCAGGAAGTTTGCAGACACATGCCAGGACAGGGTACCCAGATGAAACTCAGGGGGCCAAACCCACAAAAAGACACGAGAGTGAGGAGGAGGTGGAAAGGTTGAGAGAAGAAGGCTTGCTGTGGGGAAAGAAAGGTAGGAGGAAAGACTGGGTGAAGACGGGTAAAAACACACAGATCCATTGCATTCATTGTACAGATCTAAAAGAATAAAAAAAAACTTAAAAAGAAAGCTACCCCGGAATTTTGCCCCCTCGACCTGTTACAGTGTCAGAGATGGGCTGTTTTGATTCACAGGTCGGTCCATTCTTCTCATATAGAACTTGCGTCCAGAGTCACAAGTTCTGACTGTATCTCCCAGGGCTAAACACGGTGCCTGGCTGACTACGACTACGAGGAGTTATGTGTTCTTTGAATGCGTGAATAAGGGTGGAATGGAGGCTCTCAAACGCGAGACAGATGTGTCGGGACAGATAACACTGAGGAAATGGAGGACTGCAAGGAATGAATGAATGAATGAATACAAAGCGTGAACATTAATTTCACTGCAATGAACTGCGGTAGCTGTAATTCATTACCATTGTCTACATGATAATGAGGAGTAGAAGACCGAGCACTTCCTATGACCCCATCCATGCTAGACCCTCCTTTCCTTCTCTTCTCTCAGCCGGGCTTGTCTGGACCTCACAGTGAGGTCCTCCTAGTCTAGCGGTGTGGACCACAGGAGGAGACGACGACCTCCACTCGCACCGACTGCTGCCCTGTGCAATGTCTCTTGGTGCATCCGCCGCAGGAAGACCCTGCAAGTTCCATTTATCCAGCAGCCAAAGGAATAAGAAATGACAGATCGCGTGGGTAACTCACCACCTGCAGAAGCGCGAGGTAACCCATCGCCACATTGTCAAAGTTGACTTTCACGTTGACCCAGAAGTACTGGCCGCTGTTGTTCTGACTGTGACACTCGGATATGTTGTTCACCAAGGTCCAATTCACAACAGAAAACGGGACGCTTTGGGTGTCAACGCATCTCCCAAACTTCCCCGCCAAGAGGTTCACGCCCATGATGCTGAAGATGAGCCAGAAGATGAGGCAGACGAGGAGGACGTTCATGATGGACGGGATGGCGCCCACCAGGGCGTCCACCACCACCTGGCGGGAAACAGAAAAAGAACCGGGATCCCCGAAATGTCACTCCCTACTGGATTTCCATTTCTTTCTTTGTAACTTTAGTTTTCGTGTGTGTGTGTGTGTGTGTGTGTGTGTGTGTGTGTGTGTGCGTGCGCATGGGTGTGCATGCTGGTTAATATTAGTTGTCAACCTGACATCTAGAAGCCAGACCCCAGGAACATTTAAGAGGTACGGCCTAGATTTAGGATGGCCTTTGGGGGAATTGTCATGATTACTGTCATAGATAACAGGTGTCAACTTGATAACTATAAGGTTCTGAGCTCTGGGGATATTTGTAAAGAATTAGTACTTGAGTTAAGACTCTAGCAAGCCTGCAGGAGGTTGTCCAACTGATCAGGAAGGCCCGGCCTATTGGTGGGTGGTTCTAGACCCTGGGCAGGTGAGTAAGATGAAGGGAGCTGGGTAGAAAATTGGCATCCTTCTGTGTGCTTGGCCAGTAATGCTGGTCTGGCAAGTGAGCTCTCTCTCTCTCTCTCTCTCTCTCTCTCTCTCTCTCTCTCTCTCTCAACAATGGATGCGATGTGGCCAATTCCCTCAGCCCTTGGTATTGGTGAGGGTTCTCCTGCCAATCTGGACAAGGAACTGTAACCAAGAATGTAAGAAAGAATAAACCCCTTTGTTCTCCCTTAAGCTATTTGGTCGTGAACTTATTAATGATGACAATTACCTTCCTCGATGTGGGAAGACTTACAGGTTGGCGGCTTGTGAGTAGAACATTCCCTAGACAGAGAATCTGGGGTTGTTTAAAGTTGGAAAGAGGGAGCTGAGCAGGCGCGTTCGCCCCTTGCTCTCTGCTCTCCACTGTGGACGTGATGTGACCGGTTCCCCGGGCTCCTGCTGCTGGGACTCCTGCCATGATGGCCCAGAACCTGGAACTCTAGGTCGGATAAACCTTTTCTTTCTTATGTTTGCTTCTTGTCGGGTACTTGCCACAGCAGCAAGATGAGCATGCGCGTGTGTGCTCATGCGTGTGTGTGCTCATGCGCGTGTGCGCTCATGCGCGTGTGCTCATGCGTGTGTGTGCTCATGCGTGTGTGTGCTCATGCGTGTGTGCTCATGCGCGTGTGTGCTCATACACACGGAGCTGGAGGACCAAGCTTGGCTGTCATTCTCAGGATGACAGAACGATCCCTGTAGCAAGTAGCCTGCATGGTTGCTGATAAATCACCATCAAATGGCTTAAGAGAACAAGGGGTTTATTTTCTCTTATGATTGTCTGGTTGCAGTTCATGGTCCAGCTTGACAGGAGAGCTCACGCCAACACCAGGGCCGAAGGAACTGGCCACACCATCTCTACATAACGGCTGAGAGAAGGACGATCCTTACTTGCCAGACTAGCATGTCTGGCCAAGTGTACACAAGGATGCCAACTCTCTCAACCAGCTCTCTGTATTTTATTCCAGGGCCTAATCCCACCCACCATGAGCTGGGCCTTCCCTATCAGCTAGACAATCTCCTGCAGGTTTGCTCTGGGTTTAACTCAACGACTAATTCTCTACAGATGTGCCCAGAGCTCAAACTCTCAACTGTCAAGTTGACACCTGTGCCTAACCATGACAACCCCCCTTTGAGACAGGGTCCTTCATAATCCTGGGACTCTGTGAAGGCTAGATTGACTGGCCAAAGAGCCCAAGGAAATCTACTCTCAGGACTTGGATTGCAAATGCCCCACCATGCCTGGCATTTTTACATCCTCTGGGTTCTGGGGGTAAAGCTCAGGCAGTGACACTATTGAAGCAAGTACTTTACCAACTGAGCTCTCCACCCCTAGGATCCCAATCCTACACTCTTCAGGCGAATTCAGGAGTCAGGGTCTTTGGATGCAGCAATAATTTATACTCAGAACACTGAGAGGCATTGGGGGAATTCGAAGATGGGTTCCAGACATGCCTGACCCATGACTGCTGCACCCCAAGACAGTTTTGAATGTCAAAAATCATAATCATGAAAAATGCAAATGTACTTGAAACACGAAAGTTTTAGGTGATTTTTTTTTTATAACCTAATCAGCCAGGTTCTCAAGCATGAACTCTGTAGATGTTTAAAAAGGTGAAGCAAAGAAACCACAAGGTCGTATGTGCTGGTGGAGTGTCTTCTCCAAACCTCGCTCAGGGCAGGTTTGAGTGCCCCTTCTGCGGGGCTGAGGAGAGAGGACAGGTCGATGGCTCTGACTCAGGACCACTTTCCCAGGGAGTGAGGGCTGAGGACCGGAGGAGGTGGTGCTTATGAGTGACAAGGGGAGAAGATCTTGCCAGAGACCTTAAAGGAGAAGCCAGCAGCTGGAATATGGAGCATGGTCAAAGCGGAAACAGGAAGAGGAGGGGCAGAGCTGACCTCTGCAGGTGGCGTCTGGAGCTGGGGGGTGGGAGGGTCATGGGATGGCAGATGTGGAGGGAAGGAAGGGCTGGCGGTTGTGGCTTCTACAAGGGGTTGTGAGATCGGTCTTACCCGCATGCCTTCGAATCGAGACAGCGCCCGCAGCGGCCTCAGGGCACGGAGCGTCCGAAGAGCTTTGATGGATGATACTTCGGAATATTGCAGAATGGCCGCTATGAGGCTCGTTAGTGAGATCTGGGTGTGGAAGGCAAAAGGTTTCTCAGGACTCCTGTCAGCCAGCCTCGCGGAGGAGACTGGAACTCCCTGCCCCTCCCACACCTTGGTTCCACCAACACCACGTCCTGGCTCCCTCCTGACTCTGAACTCAAGAGAAATCTACAAAGTCCTCTTTCAGGAAATTGAGAGGTGTTTTGATCAGCACATCTCAGTTATACATGATGATAGTTTTCATTATGACCTTTCACGCTTGCACACAATGTGTCTTGATCATGTTCATTTTCCTCCCTTGTTTCCTTTTCCCTACTCCTGGCCGCCTTCCTCGTCCCACCCACTCTCCTGATACTGTCACGCCTCGTTCACTTGGCTGTGTGACCCACTGAGTTCATTAGGATTGCTTGCAGAGGCATGCGTGAGGGTCATTGACAGGCACGCGGGCGCCCTCCCTGTGGTTATACCACTGAAGAAAATGTCTCATCTTCTCCCAGCAACCATGCACTGCCCACAGATCCTCAGAGGGGCTGTGTGAGCCCCCTACCCCACGGCATGGGTACATGCCAGTACAGAGTCCACAGCCCTCCACACCTTCCTCCAGCTCTTGCGTTCTTTCCACCCCTTCTTCATCATTGTTTCTTGAGCCTGTTCATCAATTGCAAGTATTCTTGGACTTCTGGGCGAGAGAAACTCCATAATCCCACCTGTCTGAGCTATGGCTTGTGAGCTCCTGCTGGGTTGTTGGCGTTCTTTAGATAAGAGCCCCAGCTCAACAAGGAGAAAGACGGAGGGAAGAAGGAAAGATGGCATGTGTTTGGGAGGAAGGAATAAGGAAGAGTGAACAGTCGAGTATATGGAGGCGGTGCGTATGGGAGGAAGGACACTAGGCTGGAATGAGGAAACAGGAGGATGGATGGAGCCAGAGAGAAACTTCCTAAGGTACCAGGCCTGGAGCCAGCGTGGTCTCCATAAGAATGCTGACAGGAGGGAAAAGGAGGCTGCTTTCCCCAGAGGTACCCACTGATCTAGGATGCTCGCTGGAGCATGGATCGCGACAGGCGCGTGTCATCAAGGGCAAACTAGATGAAGCACAGTGGGGCACACAAGTGAAAAGACCTGAAAATAGGAGGGAGTCTCGCAGGGGAGATGAAGGGTTGTCAGGGGAAAGGGAGGTGATAAGGGACTGGGGATTACTGGATTGTGTGATTGAAAAATACCATATTCATATATACAACTAAAAAATAAAATACATGACAAAAGGAAAGAGTGGTTATATCCTTAACAGGACGGAGAGTCGGAACTAAGCCTTAGCCTTCATTTGTGAATAACTGTTTCATACATACAGAATCATCGCCTGTGACTCAGACTTTGGCTCTTTCCGCTAACGCTTAGGCTATGGTGGTTGAAGCTCCTAGAGTACTGTTGTCAGGAAATAAAAAGAATTTTGCATCCAGCCCTGATGTGGAGAGCAAGCCAACCCGGGACGCAGGGTGGAATGCTCTGGGCTGGACCCAGCCAGCCAAAGGAGGTCCAGACACATGCTTCCTACGCTTCTGAGGACAAGACCCTGGAGCAGGGAGGCAGAGATGAGCACCCCCTCCCCCCCCAGGTCTTGGGCCCTCAGTGACGTGCAGCAAGTCCCCCGCTCAGGTCACCGTGTCTCAGAGCCAAGATGAATCTGGCCTGAAGAGGGGGGAGGAGTGGAGTGGCTAGAACAAAGGAGGGACGGCGGGATATGTGGGTGGTCCGTCCCAGAATGCGGGGTTGTCATGGTTTGAAATGCGAGTGTCCCCCACAGGCTCATGTGCTTGGGAGGGTCCTGGCCCCTTTAGGAGGCGGAGCCTTGCTGGAGGAAGGCAGGGGGGGGGGGGCTGGAGGTGGGTCAGCCCCGCCCTGCTGGAGGAGTGAGTCTGCTCTAAAGTTTGCAGCAGCAGCTCTTGGCCTCCATGGTGTCTGCAGGGACTTAGGCCACCGTAGGAGGAGTACATCTCCCCTTAAGATGTCTGAACATCAGTGATGTCTTACAGCCCCAGAGAAGAGTAACCGGTAGAGCGGTTAACGGTCGCCAGTTATGAGAGTCTCTACATCGGAGCCCCGGTTCCAGCAGGGCCTTGCGTTCCGTGCTGCATCGGTGTAGCCAAAGGTATCAAGCTCAGTGTTTGGCAGCCATGGATGTACCTTGCCTAAGCCTGGGGACGTCTGCAAAGCTTCGCCCAAGAAAGATAGAGCAGAAGTGCTAAGCGAGAAGTGCTTGCTCATGCCCGCAGCACTTGCACTCGGGACTGAACCAGAGACACCCCCACCCCCACCCCCCCCAGCGCTAGGCAAACATCCAATCACTGAGCTACTGCCCCGGACCACTTGCTACGTGGGTAATTGTAAGTGTCATCAGGGTTGAAGACCACGGAGCTGGCGGGTGGGCAGATTCTCTGCACTTGCCGACTGTAACCCCAGAAGTGGATTCAAGAACAGGGGACTCTGCCAGCCCCGGCCTTACATCTTGCTTTGGATGTAAATGCGCCGTCTCACGGTGGTCTTTCTCTAGGGAGGCTTGAGGCCTGAGGACTCACCCGGGGGTCCCCATCATATCTGAATCATGAGTTGCCTGGGGTTCACCACTCGCTGGCTTCCAGAGCTAGGATGACTCTAGAAGCTTCTCTTGGGGGGGGCAGCCCCTAAATGCCAACTCTCAGAGCTGCCTCTAGACTGACTCTCTGTGGCCAAGTATCAATGGTGAGGACCCCTCTGCCCCCCGACCCCAGGGAATCGCTCACGTTCACGATGAGGAAGTCCAGCCAGCACCAGGCGCTGGTGAAGTACTTCTTGAAGCCGTAGGCCACCCACTTGAGCAGCATCTCCAGCACGAAGATGAAGGTGAACATCTTGTCTGTGTACTCCAGCAGTACTTTCACGGTGGGCTTTTTGTCCAGGTACTGATCTTCAAAGGCCTGGGGTGGGGGGAGGGAGCCGAATGGTGGGCCGCCTGGACCAGGATCCTGAACCACAGACCCCGAAAGCAGCTTTGATAGCTGGCGGAGCCATGTTTTTTTTTTTACCATTTCTCTATTCTGAGGATTCAAGGTAGACTGGGGGGTGGATGGGGGAGGTGACGTGAGATACAAACGAAGACGTTTTAGCCCACAGGGACACGCAGACCTACCACGGCAGGGTTACTGAATGCAAGTGAGAAAGAAATCCTCTCCAATTGGATTTTGGAAGCCAACCAAAGGGATGCTAACGGTGATTTGATTTAAAAATAAAAGCATCCAAGGATGTTCACAGGCAGTCCACAGAAAAAAAAAGAAAGAAAAAAAAAAGGAAGAAAGAAAGCAAGGCTCACCGAGGAACCTTTAAAAAGAATGTTCTATCTCACTGGTAATCAAGGAAACTCAAATTAAAGGAAAATGTCATTTTCTTTTTGCTTTTGTCACAGTGGTTAAGATGAGGAAGAACAGAGAGGCCTCAAGACCCCACTGCTGTTGTCTCTGTGGATTGTTCATGCTCCTAAGTGACTGGAAAGAATGAAAACCAGTCTGTCTTCGGGATGCCA
This sequence comes from Typhlomys cinereus, assembly GCA_023101885.1. Classification (NCBI taxonomy): domain Eukaryota; kingdom Metazoa; phylum Chordata; class Mammalia; order Rodentia; family Platacanthomyidae; genus Typhlomys; species Typhlomys cinereus. The sequence continues at coordinate 716,424 of JALPQD010000542.1, forward strand.
AATTGGTGTGGCGACTCCAAGGCTGCAGGATGGCAGAAATTCTGCCTAGAATAAGTGCCAGGAATGCTGGGCGCTGCATGAGGCCGGTGCGTCCCTCAGCTGCTGGGAGTGGCTTTGCTGCCCCATCAAACCTGACCAAGGCAGCCAGTCAGGGACACGTGAGTTTACAAAGCATCCTGCTTGCCTCCAGGTGGGAAAACTCGGCTACCCTAGTGGTCAGGGCTCCTGTGGGTCAGCTGGAGGGGACTTCATCTTCTCCGAGCTCCTTGCCCTGGCCCCTCTGGCTTTACTGAGAGCACTATCCAATAAACTGGGAGCTCAGGAGATCTGGCTTTGACTCTCACATCTTGGACCAAATCTAGGATGGGACGTCACTCAATCTCTCTGACAACTCCTCAATTTCTCCAACTATTTAGTGTCTGATCAGCCATTCAGTACCCTAGCAATCATTCAGTATCTCTGACATAATTCAATATCCTGACAATCATTCCATGTCCCACTAAACATCCAATATCTCCCACTAGCTTTCAATAATACCTCTGACAATAATTCAGCATCTCAACAATCATTCAATATTCCAACAATCATTCAATATCATGACAATCATTCAATATTTATGACTGTCATTTGGTATCTCCAACAATGATTCAATATCTCCAATAATCTTTTAATATCTCTAACAATCATTCAATATCCCAATAGTCACGCATCTCTGTCATTATCCCCAACAATCACTCAGTAACTCCCAGCACCCCTCAATATCTCTAGCAATCATCCAATCCTTAGTATCACTATTACTCAATATCTCTGACCATCACTCAATTTCTCTGAAAAATCATCAACATTCCAGCAATAATTCCTGTCTCTAACGATCATCCCAATCAATACCATTCATTATCTTCAACAATCACTCCAATATCTAACAATCATTCAATATCTCTGACAAGCATTAATATCCTAACAGCCATTCTCTATTTCCAATAATCTTTCATATTTCCAAGAATTGTTCATATCTCAACCAATCATTCAAGATCTCCAAGGGGGTGTGTGCTTGGGGCCGTGTGATCTGTACACATAGGTACACATAGGTACAGCTGTCACTCAAGTCAGTATAAGCACATTTCCTGAGGAAATTTACCAAGAAATCGCAGGATGCATAGCGGTGCTTTATTTTTGTAATAGTTATGTATTTCATATTTAAGAAAGATGAGAAGGAGTCATACCTAAAGGTTTTCAAATGAGCTACTCTTTGAGTGATAGGAAAATGGATGATTTTTTTTCCTTTACCTTTTTCTATAATTTTTAAGTTTTTTCATCTCACTTTGTCAGATGAAAATTTTTTGTGTTTTTTTTTTTAAAGCACTAAAAGTAAAAGCCTGAAGACTAAATTTGGTACAAGCCTGTTTAGTCCCGTGGGGGAAGAAGTGAGGGAAAGAAGGGGAGTTGCTGGGGTGGGACACAGGGCAGAGCAGCTGCTGTAGGATCCAAACACCCTCCTGGGAATGGGGAGGCTGGGGCTGGAGAGGAGAGGGGGAGAGACCAGGGAGCGAGGGAGAGCAGAGACGGGAACTGTGGAGGGACATCCTGGGGAGCTTGGCGCCCTCAGGTCCTAGAGAAGGGCCCAGTCTGCAGCTCTGTTGTCAATTTGCCTGGAAAGGCAGAAGGGAGGAGAGAAGGTGGGACAGTTTGTCCACTGCCTCTTCCGCCTGCAAGTTGGCGGTTGTACTACTGTGACTGGGAGGCAAAGTCAGAGACCAGCAGTGGGTCCCTGCGCTGAGCGCCTGGCGGGTTGCTGTACTTCCCCACTGTGTGCGGGGAGCGGGTCTACACTGCAGGGAGCAGGTCTACACCACATGCGGGGAGCAGGTCTACGCCGTCTGTAGGGAGCAGGTCTACACCGTGTGCTGGGAGCAGGTCTACACCGTCTGTAGGGAGCAGGTCTACACTGCAGGGAGCAGGTCTACACCGCAGTGCGGGGAGCAGGTCTACGCCGTCTGTAGGGAGCGGGTCTACACCATCTGTAGGGAGCAGGTCTACACCGTGTGCCGGGAGCAGGTCTACGCCGTCTGTAGGGAGCAGGTCTACACCGTGTGCGGGGAGCAGATCTACACCGTCTGTAGGGAGCAGGTCTACACTGCAGGGAGCAGGTCTACACCGCGTGCGGGGAGCAGATCTACACTGTGTGCAGGGAGCAGGTCTACAGGGAGCGGGTCTACACTGTAGGGAGCAGGTCTACACCATGTGCGGGGAGCAGGTCTACACCATGTGCGGGGAGCGGGTCTACACCGTGTGCGGGGAGCAGGTCTACACCACGTGCGGGGAGCGGGTCTACACTGCCTGTAAGGAGCAGGTCTACACTGTCTGTAGGGAGCGGGTCTACACCGTGTGCAGGGAGCAGGTCTACACCGCGTGCCGGGAGCAGGTCACACTGCCTGTAAGGAGCAGGTCTACACTGTCTGTAGGGAGCGGGTCTACACCATGTGCGGGGAGCAGGTCTACACCGTGTGCGGGGAGCAGGTCTACACCGCGTGCGGGGAGCGGGTCTACACTGTGTGCAGGGAGCGGGTCTACACCGCGTGCGGGAGCGGGTCTACACCGTGTGCAGGGAGCGGGCCTAGTCTGCCTGGGATCTGCTGTCTTGGCTTCTGTCCTCCTGGTCTTCCTCCCCTGTGAGCTGGCTCTGTGTCCCTGACCTCAGCTCTTGCTCAAGGCCACGACCACGTGCTGAGCCCTTCTCGCACTGTCCTGCGAAGCCTGATGCTTCCAGGGCTCACGCTGATGGAGGGGAAGCAAGTCAACTGAACTGCTGGAAGCTGCGGATCAGGATGTGGGCCGTAGTCTCAACTCCTAATCCAACCAGCTGGGGCTGCAGCTGAGTCTTTGCTGCAACCTTCTCAAATATGGGTGTGGCCGCTGGGTATGGCTGGGTGGGTCCCTCCTCGTCTATGACTGCCTTGTTCTATGGGGAGGGCAACTGGGGTTATGTAGCTGTCATAGTTAAGCACAAGTGTCAACCTGACTGTTGAGGGTTTGAGCTCTGGGCACATTTGTAGAGAATTAGTGGTTGAGTTAGGCCCAGAGCAAACCTGCAGGAGACTGTCTAGCTGATGGGGAAGACCCAGCCCACGGTGGGTGGGACTAGGCCCTGGATAAATCACAGAGAGCTGGTTGAGAGAGTCGGCATCCTTCTGTTCACTTGGCCAGACATGCTGGTCTGGCAAGTAAGGATTGTCCCTCTCTCAGCCGTTACGTGGTGATGGTGGCCAGTTCCCTCGGCCCTGGTATTGGTGTGAGCTCTCCCGTCAAGCTGGACTGAGAACTGTAACTGGACTGTCAGCAAGGAAATAAACCCCTTGTTCCCTAAAGCTGTTTGATGGTGATTTATCAGCAACTATGCAGGTGAACTGCTACAGCAGTGAACCTGAGCTGAGAGAGAGAGAGAGAGAGAGAAAGAGAGAGAGAGAGAGAGAGAGAGAGAGAGAGAGAGAGAGAGAGAGATCCTTTCTTTCTTGTTCTACAAAGTTCCTGCTCTGTAAGACCTCCATCCTCACCTAGGGTTTGTTAGAGACCCCAGTTCTCAGCCCCCTTCCCCCACATTTTCACAAACCCTCCAGATGATTCAACTTGGGGAAGTGCTGCTGTTATCAACCTCTGTGGGATCTGGAGGAGTATTTGGCAAGCAGTTTGAGAAACCAAGAAAGGTTAGTCTTTGTCCTTGGGAGAGCACAGGGTGGGACACTAGCGGTTTGGGGATCTGAGGAGTAAAGTCAGGTTTCACCTGTCTTGAAGTGGGTAACCTTGGGCAAGTCACCCAGTTGAGTCTAAACCCTAAACCCTTAGGGTTAGTGTCATGGTTGGGCACAGGTGTCAACTTGACAGTTGAGGGTTTGAGCTCTGGGCACATTTGTGGAGAATTAGTGGTTGGGTTAAGGCCAGAGCAAATCTGCAAGAGATTGTCTAGCTGATGGGGAAGGCCCAGTCTATAGTGGGTGGGACTAGGCCCTGAACAGGTGAATAAAATACTGACAGCTGGTTGAGGAAGTCGGCATCCTTCTGTTCACTTAGCCAGACATGCTGGTCTGGCAAATAAGGATCGTCCATCTCTCAGCTGTTATGTGGTGATGGTGTGGCCAGTTCCCTCGGCCCTGGTGTTGGTGCGTGCTCTCCCTTCGAGCTGGACTGAGAACTGTAACTAGACTGTCGTAAGGAAATAAACCCCTTGTTCCCTAAAACCGTTTGATGGTCATTTATCAGCAACTATGCAGATGAACTGCCACAGTCTTGAGTTTCTCATTCTGTAAAATGGGAAACAAGAGCTCATCGCCTGCAAACCCTGTGCCAGGTCTAGAAAGCCATGGCATGGGCACAAGGGGCGCCTTCCACCTCTACTGTTCAGAAGCATGCGGGGCCGCAGCTCTCCCCCACCGGGGGTGACTTTCAGCCAAAATCTTGGAAGGGGACCCCATTCATGCAGTTCCAGAGTCTTTAGGTCGCAGCCCAGCTCAGTTGGAGTGGGGGAGACAGAGACCCCCACTTCCCCTTACCAGAGACCCGCTGCTGAGCAGAATCATGAAGATGATGAAGCTTTCAAACCAGCTGTGCTCCACGATGCGGTAGCAGGTCTTGCGCAGCTGCCAGCCCATGGCCCAGGGGAACCTGGTGGTGTCCACTTTGCAACACCGACAGTGGCGGGTGCATCCTGGAGGGAGGGAGAGTAGACAGTGGGTGACATGGTGGGGGGACTGCCGCTGCCATTGCAGCCCTGCAGAGAACCCACTGTGTTAGTGGGAAACCCACTTGCACGTCATGGGAAAAGACTCCCTTCTGCAGTAAGAGAGGAGTGGTCTCTTCCGGCTGGCCCTCTGGCCCAGTCCATGAGGGGTCTTGACCAGTCGGATGTCCTTCCCAGATACCTTCCTTGTTGTAGACAGTACTGGTGTTTCTCTCCCATATTTTCTAGTGTTTAAAATGGCTGAGGCCACAATTATCTTCATAATAAGAACTACGTGTTTATTTATCCACTGCACGACACATAATCTGTCTCGCTCCTCTGTGTGTGTGTGCGCACGCACGTGTGTGTGTGTGTGTGTGCGTGCGCGCGTGCAGGTGTGTGTACAAGAGAACACTTGGGTGTGTGTGCTTGTGGAGGCTCAAGGGCTACACTGGGAATCATCCGGGATCGCTCTACCTCCTTACTGATTTGCTCTGGGGTTTCCCAGGCTCCACTTTCCAGGGCCAGAATCGCAGGCTGCTGCCTTAATGCACCCTGCATTTTTAGGTGGGATCTGGAGACCTGAGCTCGGGTCTTTTTGCTTGTGTGGGAAAGGCTTTAATCCCCGAGCCGTCTCTCTGGCTCCTGTCTCACCTTTGTGAAAGATGATACGTACAAGCTCTGCCTTTTGGCGCGCCGCCAGTGACTGAAGGAAACGTATACGGTGTGACCCTCCTCTGATCCTTTAGCTCCCAAGTCAAAAGTTCCAGGTGACACTATGGTGACAGCTACCTTTCCTTGCTGCAAACTCAAGAGGGCCGGCTGATAACCCAGCAGGGTGTTCCCAGGGGCGATGTGTGTCTGCCTCACGCGGCCCAAGCAGGGGCATGGTGTCCCCCCAGCATGGAGGGCCTGTTTGTCTGTCTCCCAGGGAAGCAAGGGCAGGTCTCTGGATACAGGTGCTGACCGGAACCCATGCTGATCGACGCTCAGGTGCGGCCCTCGGCCCCGGTACCTTCCGAGAAGCAGTCATCAGGTTCGTCCAGGTCGTCCGCCAGCTCGGGGATCTTGCGCAGGATCTCCTCGGGGTCCGGGCAGTCCACCGTGCTGCCCTCAGAAGAGCTGGTGTCGTCCAGTCCCTGCAGGACAGAGGCCCAGGGCGGTGAACTTGGCTTTCTAGGGTCCCGGGGAATCCACATGTGGCTGCAGCGGGTCTGAGCGGCTGGGACTCCCCAGAGTCCAGGTGAACCCCTCAGGCTTTCATGCTACCACCCCGGTGTCCTTGTGGGTCCAGGTCTCAGAGGCCGAGACCCAGGACACCGATGCTCCTTGCGGCGCCTCTCTGGCTCAGGCGAGCTGAGCAGTAAACTCCAGGCCCTGATGGAGCGCTGGCAGAGACCCCGCAATTATACCACAGAGACGCCTGGCTTTCGCCGCGCCTAAATATTTCATCGGGGACAGCGCCTCCGGGGCCGCTTCCCTCCCAGCAGATCGGGGTCTGTTGGTCTCCAGATGGATTCAATTAGGAGCCAGAGTGACTCTCGTGTTAGCAAACCTCGGCCCTGGCTAATGGAGCCAAGTGGGAGGGTGGGTCCCCCCGTCACTGGGGGCCTGGCCCTGCCCGGCAAGGGTCACGGCCAAGGAAACAAAAGCAACATTAAAACCAATCCCCAGAAGTTATAAACTGAAGATGCAGAGCGGGGAGCACTACTGTGGAGGGTCCATAGAACGACTCAGAAGGGCCCCTGATGTCCACACAGGATGTGACAATCCGTACCCCCCGGGGACTAAATGGCTCCATGCCCGGCCCCCTGAGATCCCGTCTCACCCCATTTGGTGCACTCCCTTGTCTTGCCCAGCGTGGTCATCCTTGCCTGGGCCCACAGCCAATAGCTGACATTCCCTCGCTGAAGGAGTACGTGACTAGGGGTGCGTGAACGTGTCGCTCTCATGAAACAGTTCAGGGTCTGCCACTCTGCACACGCAGGGCGACGGGGCCAAGGTGAAGTCTAGAGTTGCTATGGCATTGTTGGAGGTGTTTTTGCAGATACATGTCTGCGTGTGTGTATATATGCATATGTGTGCACATGTGCCTATATGACATGTGTGCATGTGAGTATATGTATGCATGTGTGCATGTATGATGTGCGTGGGCGTGTATCTGTGGGTATGCACGTTTGCATGCATGATGTGTGTGCACATGAATATATGTATGCATGTGTGCATGCATGTATGTATGTATATGTGTGCATGTGTGTATGCATGATGTGCATGGATGTGTATCTGTGGATATGCATGTGTGCATGCATGTGTGTGCATGTATATATGCACGCGTGCATGCATGATGTGCACAGATGTGTATCTGTGGATACGCATGTATGCATGCATGATGTGCATGGACGTGTATCTGTGGGTATGCATGTGTGCATGCATGATGTGCACGGATGTGTATCTGTGGATACGCATGCATGCATGCATGATGTGCATGGAAGTGTATCTGTGGGTATGCATGTGTGCATGCATGATGTGTGCACGTGAGTATATGTATGCATGTGTGTATGCATGATGTGTGTGCATGTATATGTATGCATGTATGATGTGTGGACGTGTATCTATGGGTATGCATGTATGCATGCATGATGTGTGTGCATGAACGTGTGTGGTGGCTAGAGGCTAACATCAGGCATCTTTCTCAATTGATTTCCACCTTTGAATTGCACTTTAATTTGAAATATTTTTACTTTATTTATATGGTTTATTTGAGAGAAACAGAGAGAGCCAAGGATAGGAGGATGAGGAACAGAGAGAGAAAGGAGGGAAAGAGAGAAAGAGGAAAAGAAACAGAGAGAGACGGAGAGAGATACAGACAGAAAGAAAGACACACACACACACACACACACACACACACACACACACACACACAAAGAGACAGTCAGAGACAGAGAGAACAAACGCCACAGTGTGTGAATCGTGGTCAGAGAGCAACTTGCAGAAGCGGGTTCTCTCCTTCAACCTCACAAGCACCAGGGACAAGCTCAAGTTACTGCACGTTGCTCCCAGGTAGGTGCCTTTACCCATCTGGCCATCTCGCCACCCACCACCTTTAATGCTTATTTATTACTCGTGTCTGTGTCTGTGTGTGTATGTGTGTGTGTGTGTGTGTGTGTGTGTTGCTGCAGCACGTGCATAGAGACAGGAAACGACTTTGTGGAGACTGCTCTCCCTTTGCTCTCTACTGACTTATCTCGCCTGCCCCCCACCTTAGATGTTGAGACAGGGTCTCCCACGGAGCCTGGAGTTCACCTGTCCAGCTAGGCTGGCTGACCAGCAGTCTTAGGGGAGCCCCCTGTGTCTGACCCCATCGTGTTCTGGGGTTACAGATGCACCCACCACACTTCATTCTTTCACGACAATCACTTCCCCAACTGAGCAGCCGAGTCTCGAGATGCTAAACCCCCAAAGGTGCCTCTTTTCCACTTGGGTTTATTTTTACCTCTTCTGGCATCCTAAAGCCGAGTCTTGTCCCGCCTGGCTCCGTGGGCTGTCAGCTCGCTGTGCGCCAGCGACAGCCTCCCTTCACCCCAGGCTGTTTTTGGCTAGAGAGAATGATGTGGACAAAAGAAAGCGGGGGAGGATCCCCGGGAAGACTCCCTCGCCCACGGAACACCTCCGACTTCCACTGCTGCTTCTGAGAGATTACTTGACTTGCTTTGTGCACTGTCTTTTGTTCCGGGTTTTTCCTGGCTTGTCATTTCTGGGCACTTACTCGGTTTCAGACAGAAAGCTGAACGCTTGACAAGCAGCATCTCATTTAAGCTTCAAGTTAACCTTCAGAACTAGGCAGGCACTGCCACGTGGCTTCACAAAGCAAGAACCAGAGGCTCAGAGAAGCTGAGGAGCTGGCCCTAGGTCGCGCAACTTGGAAAAGAGCCCCCCGCTCGCCCTGTGACCATCTGCAGGTGAGGCCTGGCAGTATGGTATAAGTTGAATGCGTCAATTAACCAGAGATTGGGAGGGACTTAAGGATATCCACAGTGGGGTGCACACCGACGTACCCCTCTCCAGCGCCGTCCTCCAGTAGCCCCCACACTGGGTTAGCATCCAGGTGGCTGATGTGACTTTCTGTCAGCATACATACCTACCTGGGCAGGACCCCGAGGGTCAGCCTTGTCCTTCCACCTGCCACCCAGGTAGGGGGCCAGGTCCTCAGAGGACGTCCCAGACCCTGGGGTTCTGGGTGCCGGGGGGTCTTCATGTCTCCCGGAGTGCTGTGGTTCCTCCTGTTGGTGAGAGAGGGTCCAACTGGGTACCTGAATCTCAGTGATCACATGTAAATCTGAAGAGCTCTTGCGAGTCACAGACCAACAGAGCTAGCGGCTTCATGTTCGCATCTGCCGTATCAGTGTGCATGCATTCATCCACGTATGTAGAAGAAGCATGAAGACGCTGGGCATGTAGGTGCCACCTCCTCCATCAGAAGCTATGGGACATGGTGCTGGGGAGAGGGCTTGGGTTGCAGCCTTCGCCTTGTAAGCAAAAGGATCTGAGTTCAGATCCCCAGAAGTCGGGTAATTTTTTTTTAAAACTTGTAATTCCAGTCCTGGAAGGTGGAGCCTGGGAAACTCCAGAGAAAAGTAATACGGAGATAGAACAATCCAGGATGACTCCCAATGTCAACCTTGGGCACACACACTCAAGTGCCCTTTCATACACAGACACACACACACACACACACACACACACACACACACACTCACACACATACACATTCATCCCCCCCAAAAGAAGCAGCTATGTAGCATTAGAAAATTCTGATCCTTTTCCCCATCTATAAAACTGAGATGACAAAATCTTCCTCATTTCGTTCTCTCCTTTTTAAAAACAGTGTGTGTGCGCGCGTGTGTGTGAGCGTGCTTATGCATGTGTGCGCATGCGTGTGTGTGTTTGGAAGGTCAGAGGTATATGCCGGGTGTTCCGCTTTATCATTCGTAGCTTCATTCCCTCAAGATCGGATCTCCCACTGAACCGAGAGCTAGATTGGCAGCCAGAAAGCTCAGAGATCTGTCTTCACCCCACACAGCTCTGGGGTTACACTCGTGTGTCTACACTCGCCTTTTAAAGAGCATGCCCGGAGAATTGAACTCAGGTCCTTGCGTTTGCATAGCAAGCGCTCTTACCTCCTGAGCCATGTGCCCAGCCCCCGGCTCTGTTCTCCTGGTGACTAAATGGGTGGGTGCTGTATGTCCTGTAGGAGTCAGCTCCACAGGCAATAGCCCGACCGTTAGTACTTGCCCAGGAGTCAGAGTGGTCACGAGCTTGGCTGTCTGGGTGCTGCCCCCTCCCAAGGCCTCCGAAGAGCAGACGCCTAGCAGAGCCTTTGCTCTGGGGAGGTGACGTCCCGGCCTCGGCTGTCACCCCGAGGAAGGCACGCACCAACGGCAGCTGGCGAGAGCAGCTGCGGGTGTAAGAGTGACGGGAGGAGGGGGAAGGGGGATGGGAGAGCTGCCGAGACGCAGCACAGCTGTCTGAGGTCACATCAGCAGCCTGGCCAGCAGCCCCAGTGTCGCCAGGGTCCCTCGGGAAACCCTGCTCCCCACATGGAGCAGAGGGAGTGGCCTGAGTCAACAAGGGTAATGAGATGGATGCTCCGGCCTCAGGCAGCAAGGATGGTGAAAGGAGCTGAAAAGATACTTCATGGGGTCTCGCAATACAGGCGCAGTGGATAAAGGCGCTTTCCTCAAAGCCTGACCACCCGAGTTCAGTCTCCAGAGCCCACAGGGCCAAAGCAGAGAACGCACTCCGCAAGCTGTGCTCCGACCTCCTCGCGTGACGTCCTGCTAAATAAATCAGTGCTAAAATGTACATCATTGAAAGGCCGTGGTGTGACTTAAGTTCTTCGGTGCTGAACGGAGTGTCCGTCCCACCCCCATGTTCCTGATGGGGGGGGGAAGACCTCTGTAAATGAGTCACAAAGCAACCTCTGAATGCTAGAGGAAGCGAGGATGCTGCTCTGAGAGGGTCGTGTGCCACCGAGTGCATGATCAGGGCCTGGGCTGCCTGGAAGATCATGGGTCTCCAAATACCTCCGAGAGCCTTGGTCCACCTGCCTCGTTTGCCCGCCTGGGGATTCTGAGCCTTTTCTCCCGGGCTCCCGCCTGGCGAGGTGCCACCTCCTGGGAGTACTTGGCCGGGTACCAGCTCCTACCTGCCAGGGTCGCATATCCCTGGCTTGCCAGGGGCTCAAAGCTATGCCAGCCCCTGCCAAGGTTCATCTTGGTGGTCTACGGAATCACTGTGCAAACGCACCTCTGAGGTGTCTGTGGGGGGCTAAGGTGGGAAGACGCACCCTAAATATGGGTAATCCCGTGCTCTGGGGACCCGGACAGGGCAGAAAGGCTAGAACAAGCTGAGCACCAGCATCTCTCTCTCTCTCTCTCTCTCTCTCTCTCTCTCTCTGTCTCGCTCTTGCTCTCGCTCTCACTCTCTCTCCTCTCTCTGTTTCCTGACTGCAGATGCCTTGTGACCAGCCACCTCAAGTTCCTGTTGTAGGATAATTAGGTTTTTCCTGTCAAACCAAAGTGCCTCTGTTTTGGCTCCAATTTCATAAGGAAATGCCTGAGAATTGTTCAGCCCCAGAACTGAAACAAAGGGAACTTCCAGCTCCCCAAATTCCTGCTAGTACCACTTCATTTCTTAATTTCTCAAGCTACGCGTCATTTCTTAGTTAACTGCAGATTGAATGCCAGTCTGAGCTTCAGAGGCATGAAGTTGAAGGACAGAGACCCTCCCCCTCCGCACAGAGACCCTCCCCCTCCGTACAGAGACCCTCCCCCTCCACACAGAGACCCTCCCCCTCTACACAGAGACCCTCCCCTTCCATATAGAGGCCCTCCCCCTCCTTACATCACTGATGGGGGTGACCCCACTTAAAGAGGCTACATGTTCTTTCAAGTTTGCCTTTCAAGATGTCCTGGTCTAAGGCTAGTGAGGCAGTCACAGCTCAGCAGATAAGGGGTGCACCTGCAGATCCCCAGAGGCCCACGTAGTGGAAGGAGGGAACTGATTTCTAGAAGTTTCTATGTCACGGCATGCATGAGTTTCTCTTTCTCTCTCTTTCTTCTTCTCTCTTCTACTCTGTTTTTTTTCTCTCTCTCCTCTGTCTCTAATAACTAAATTATTCTAAAATAAAAAATAAATAACGTCGTCATGGTTTGAATGTACGTTGTCCCCCATAGACTCAAGCGTTGGAATCCTTCGCTGATGTTGGGAAGGTCCGCTCTGGGACGCGGAGCCTCGCTGGAGGAAGGCGGCCACAGGGCGTGGGGCTGGAGGTTGGGGAGCCCTGCCAGGTAGCCTGCTCTTACAGCTGGCGGTTGCTCTCTCGGCCTCCATGTCAGATGTGACTTAAGCCTCCTCCAGCTTCCTGCCAGCCAGCCATGCCTTTTCCACCATCATGGCCGTACCCCCCCCTAAACCCTAAGCCAAATAAATCTCCCTTTCTCCCCTGATGCTGAGTTTGAGTGTCTTCTCACAGCAGCAGATTGTGTCTGTCTTCGACACTGGGGGGGGGGGATCCCTTCATTTCCATGCCTTCCCCATTGCACCTTCAAACTGTGGATTAAACTAAACGTCCTCCCTCAAGTTATTGTTATCGAGCAAATAACGCAACTTCTTTCCCACGACTTCCTGCTGCCCAGAGTCACTCTCCCCCCTAAGGTGGCCCCCACATCCCCCGGCTAGTCCCGTGGGGAGAACGCTTACCTGTCCTTTGGGGCTCTCATCCTGCTGGGAGCTCTCAGCATCTTGCTCGCCGTCTCCCTCGAATTCCTCGAGGTCAGACTCACCCTCGGCAATGGGCACCTGACACCCAGATGCTAGGCTTGGTGATGAAGTCCCCGGGGTCCTCTTCCTGGGGCCCGCGGAGGGGCAGCATCGTGAGGCTCTCTACGGCACCGTCCCCAGCGTGGGCCGCGATGTGGTTCTCAGCTTTGGGGGTGGCAAGCGGGGGCTTCGTCGCCAGCTGAGACGTCACCTTGGACCAGGGCAGGCGGCAGTGGCTTCTGACGTAGCTGCCCACGGCCTGCCTGGCCTGGCGCAGCCACACCTGGATCCGGGCCAGGGCCACCTGCAGGTTGTTCACCTCCCCATCGTCCTCCGGGACCGTGAGGTTGTCGGCGCTGAAGGAGTTGAGCAGCAGAGCGATGAACAGGTTGAGCACCTGGAGAGTGCACGGGAAGATGGAGCCGTCGGCGGGCGGAGCCCTTCCTGGGCCTGTTTTCTTAGCGCTAATGGGAGGGCAGCCATGGCTTGGGTGGTCCCTGCCCGCACGGGCCACCTTGCTTCTTAACCCAGCACGTGCCCTGTGTTCTGGACGGTTTTCCTCACGTGGGCGAGACGCCCAAAGCATACTTTCTATTGCAGTGGTCAGCAGCGAATGGCTGCCGGGTTTGAGTTCCTGGACACGGCGCTCGTGAACCGCGTCTATCGCCACTGAGATTTAATCCTACCAAGGAGCCAGGTACACAGGCTGTTTTCTTTTTTTTTAAATTTTTTTAAAATAATTTTTTTATTCAATTGTGCGTGCGTGTGCGTGTGTGTAGAACCACGGACGAATTCGGGAACCACCATGGACCGCCTCCACCTCCTCCTTGTTTACTCTGCCCCGGGATTCACAGGCTCCGCCCTACCAGGACCAGAAACTCAGGCGGCCCCCACTTCTGCCCGGCGTCTATACATGGGGTCTAGGATCCGAACTCAGGACCTTCCGCCTGCAAGGCAGAGGCTTAACCGCTGAGCCACCTCTCCAGCCCCATGTTTTCTTGCTTTGAGGGAAATCAAGGCTGGGGGGGAGGCGTTCAGTCACTCAGCCGCGAGGTGGTAGAGGGGGGTATTCCTCTGTTCCTCTTCTGTCTTATGAGCTGCTCCTGGCACGGTGGGCTGCCTCCTTCCTCATGCTCATCTGCCCCACATGACTTTGAAAAGTTTGAAGACCTTTCAGCCACAGGTGGTTTGGGCAGAACAAATGCAGTGAGCTCTCTCTCTCTCTCTCTCTCTCTCTCTCTCTCTCTCTCTCTCTCTCTCTGCATGTATGTGGACATGGAAGCCAGAGGACAACCTCAGCTGTCATCCATCAGATACCGTCCACCTCGTTTTAACTCGCAACAAGGTCTCACTGGCCGGAGCGCCCCGCGCAGACTGGCCTGGCTGGTGGGCAAGCTCCAGGCGCCCCCCGTCTCTGTCTCCTCAGCACTGCAGGTGTCCCACCACACGGGTCCTGCGGACCACCTCAGATCCTCATTCTCTCATGGCAAGCCGCCTCCCCGACCCCAGAGCCGAGGGCGACCCGGACCCCCCCCCCGCCTGCCAGCTGCCCCCCCCCCCCGTGACCTCGACTGACCACCAGGTTCCCCAGCACCATCACGGTCAGGAAGAGGATCAGGCAGATGGACTTCTCGCTGACTTGCATGCAGGCCCACATGTTCTCGATCCACTCGCCGCAGAGGATGCGGAAGACGATGAGGAAGGCGTGGAAGAAGTCCATCATGTGCCAGCGCGGCCACTCTTCGCCTGAGGAGGCGATGGAACGCTTGTTGGCGCGGTAGTCCTCCGCTAGAAGCTGCTTGCCCACCAGGGCGAAGATGAAGACGATGATGGCCAGGATGAAGGTCAGGTTGCCCAGCGCCCCCACGGAGTTGCCGATGATCTTGATGAGCGTGTTTAAGGTGGGCCAGGACTTGGCCAGCTTGAAGACCCGCAGCTGGGGAGAAAGACGGGGTGTCTCAGGCCCCGGCTGCTCTTACCTGTCTCCTTTCACCTGAACCTGTGGCTGGGAAAAAAACCCCAAAGTTCTGGGAAAAGTAGATAATTTATCCCATGAAGGTGAGGTAATGCTCATCTGAAAGCTGAAAGCTCCTTTCTGGAGAATTTCACACACACACACACACACACACACACACACACACACACACACACACACACCTTCCTGCTTTCTCTCCTCCTTTCTCAGGTGGGCACTTGAGTGTGTGTGCCTGCGGAGGCCCAAGGACGACGTTGGGAATCATCCCGATTGCTCTGCCTCCTTTCTGCTTTGCTCTGGGGTTTCCCGGCTCCGTCTTCTTAGGGTTGGAATTAAAGGCCACTGCCAATTTTTTTCCTGCCATTTTTATAGATGGGATCTGGGGAATCTGAACTCAGGTCTTTTCGCATGTGAGGCAAAGGCTTTAAACCCTCCTGAGCCTCCTCCCCGGCCCAATTTTTCCTTTTCAAAGTCCCTCAGTGATCAGTCTCTTTTGGTCCCCAGTAGCAACGTGCTCCACTGACTGGCCAACCCGGGGGTCTTACGCACTGAGGGGATCAAGCCTGCCGTCTCTGTCATGTAGTCCCTGGACCAGATGCCTCTTGGGGGCATAGACGGGTTGCGTAGGGATGAGTTGGGCTGGATGGGACTGAAAAAATAAGCAAGAGCAGCCCCCCTCTTGCCCCGCTGAGGAGTCGGCCTCTTCCCGCCAGGCTGTGGTCCGCTACACTGGACACACATTGGTGAGCCAACCATCTTTTGGGGCATTTCTCGTCTTGGGCCAATAGACATCTATTGCACCCCACTAGCTCCTAAAGCTTCAAGTCTGTGATTTCATGGAGCGACACGCCTGTGTCCGTTAGACTGACCAGTCATGTCAGACAATGGTTAAGTGACAGAGAGAAGATTCCAGAAGGATACACTGCAGAGGCCCGGGGAAGAGCTGGGAAGGCCCTGTTTACAGGAGACTAACTGTTCAATCCCTGGAAGCCCACATGGTAGAGGACTGACTTCTGAAAGGTGTGTTCTCTCTCTCTCTCTCTCTCTCTCTCGCTCACTCTCTCTCTTCTTCTTCTTTCTCTCTTTTCCTTTCCTTTCTCTCTTTCCCCTTTCTCTCTCAAATAAATACATTTTTAAAGAAGTCTTAGTGCAAACACGAATAGGCTAAGGCACAAGCGAGTAAAAGCTCTAGAAATATGTGGCCTGTGCCGTCAGGCAGCCTGTCCACTGTGTGTGGACGGAGCCCCTGCTTGGCGCCACACAGATCCCACACTGAGCAGCGTAGTATAGCAGCCACCAGCAGGGCGCAAACCCAAGTGCGTATACTTGTCTGCGTGAGGGGGAAGGTCTGTGCTCGCCTTAGAATTAGCCTGGAATAGAATTTCTTCTTAACCGGAAGCAGAGCTTAAAGTGCCAACTCTGGACTGGACAGACGCCTTGGACAAACACAAATGCAGGCCAACTGCAAGTCACCCGCTGCAGCTGTCTGTGAAGTGGTAATGCGGAAATGCAGACTTTCCTAAACAATGAGGTTGCTAGAAGTCTCCTTTCTCCTGGGCAAGCTCGGAGGAGATTGTTTTTGTTACATAACTGATGTGGGACATCCCAACACATTTTAGGTGAGTCCGTTTCCTGGGTGGAGAAAGCTAGCTAACATTTTGGCAAATTGGCAAGCTAGAAAACAAGTTGATGCATACCAGCTCCCTCTCTGCTCTTGATTTGGGGTACCAGTGACCAGTTACCTCAGGTTCTGCTGGTGACCCTGCCATGATGCATTGTAGCTGAAATAGAAATGCTTTGTGCTCCTGAATTGTTTGGGCTAGGCATCTATTGTGGCAGCAAAGCCACCAAATGAAGACAGACCTCATCAAAATATCTCAGTATTCACATTAAAAATAGGCTGACTAAATGCTTTGGCAAAAAGCTAAAGATCAGATTGTTGGAGCTAAGAGAATCTAAAGTCGGCCTTCGTGAGATTTGAAAGAGACAGATACAAACAGAAAAGCTGAAAGTAGAAAAGTAGGGTAAAGATATGTCAGGCAGCCTCTAAACAGAGAGGCTTAATTAATATCAGACAATGTAGTTTTCTGGGCAAGAATGTTTCTGTAGATAAAATGGTTTTTCATAAAAAATGAAAGTTTCACTTTACCAGCAAGTCATAATGCCCTCAAATGTGTGTGCACTTAATATTTATGTCGCATGAGAAGCAGACATACTCTAGCAGTAGCGGAAGATACTTTTTATACAACACCTTCTCAGTAATTGCTAGAACAAGCAGTTGGCAATAACCAGAAGGTTTATGGAATTTGCACAGCAAAATCTCCCCACACAAACTTCATGTACGGTGTTGTGCCTGCAGCCGTAGAAGATGCTTCCCTTTTAATGGCGTAAGGAACATTCTCTATGCGATTGTCAATAACTTCCAAAGCATTCACCTTGTGCAGTGTAGGCTCTTTGACTATAATACAGTGAAGCCAGAATTCATGGCATAGCTAGAAATACAACAGATATCTGGAAATGAGGATCTGAACTTCTAATTAACCTTAGAGCCAGAGGCGAGGTCATAGTTGAAACGAGGAAATCTTTAGAGCCTATCATTTGTGGTCCTTAGAGGGAAAATTGAAGTCTTAGATGAATATGTTGGAAAAGAAAACAGGCTGAAAGCTGCCCTAAGAAGGTAAGAGAGAAATAAATATGTAGAATAATGGTGTCAATAAGATGAGACGCAGGATTAATTAAAATTGGAGAACATCAACAAGGCGCACATCAGCTCTTTGAAATAGCTAATTAAATTGATGATTCTTGGCAAGAATGGAGGGGACAGAGGGAACAAATCAACACATTGAAGGAAAGACGCACACATACAGGTATCCAGGTGCCTTAAGAAATAAGACCGGTCCCCGCACAATCTCGTGTTGGTGAAATCAAATATGTAGATAGGAAGAAAAATTCTTAGAAAAATCATTTACCGAAGCCCAACCTGAGAAATGAAACCCAGGGGGTTTTTAGCCACAGGGAACATTGAATCGGTAGCGAGAGACCTAGACTCCGTTTATGATTTCTACCTCGTGACTTCTGCTGAATGGCCACGGAATGACTCGTCCAGTCTCACCCAGAAATTATGTTCAGGGAGAAAAAGTAGTATTTCTCAACTGTTTTCAGAGATGAGCATATTATTGGTGCCAAGAGCCGACCAGCATGATGTGAATAAACTATAGGCCAAATATTGCTCATCATTGTGGATGGAAAAATCTCAGCCAATGAGCCAGCAAGATAGCTCAGCGTACAGAGGTGCCTCTGTGGAGACCTGAGTTTGATCCCAGAGTCCACCTGGTAGAAGGAGAGAAGTAGTTCCTGAAGACTGTCCTGTGACCTCCACATGGGCACCGCAGCGTTGCTCGCTCTCTGAAATAGGTAAATAAAAATTTAAGAAAACTTCAAGCAAATTATTGGCACGCTAAATTTTCAGCTATAATAAAAATGCACTATGATCAAGCTGGGGTACAGGAATTTAAAATTGATTTAGTAATAGAAAATCAGTTTAATGGAATTCATTACCCTGATAGAGTAAAGGTAAAAATCATGTGATTTTCTTCTTTGAACAGGAGAAAGAACTTATTGATTTTTTTATTGACATAAAATGATCACACATGTGAGATCAAATGGAATGTTTTGGTTCATATTTATATTATGTAAAGATCAAATCAGGGTAATTAGCATATATGTCGCATTAAATATTTACCGTTTCTATGTGAACATTAGCATCTCCTTTTGTGTCTTTGGAAACATGGTACATATTGTTAATTATTCATATGATTAAATAATTATTAATATGATTAATTCATATGTTATAAACATGATTGTCTCACAAGCAGAATACAGGATTATCTGACATGTGGAAAGCATGATTGTCTTGCATGTAGAACACATGATTATCTTACATGTGCAATAAGCAATTATCCTATATGTGGACTATACGATTATGTTACATGTCGCATATGGGATTATCTTACGTGCAGAACAATTATCTGATAAAATTGCTGAAGGTTTTTTAATTCTAAAAAGCTGCAAAAAATAGACTTGGGAAAATATCGAAAGCATTCTTTGCAGTCAAGAATACCACAAGGCTGTCAGCTGCGAACACTTATTTAAATAGTGTACTGAATGCCCCGACTAGCACAATAATGTAAGTAAAAAGAATCAGACGGCTTATGTAAGGATTAGAAAACAGGGAACAAAAATGAATTATTTGCACCTGATATGTACATGATAAACATTGTAAATGGTTATGAATAAATGGCTTAGAATAATATTAATAAATAGAACAAAATAAAATTAATAATTAATTAAAATTAACTAACAATTAATTTCCGGATGCAAACTATTAACTACCAAGATGCCACCCAAAAGTTGCCAAAGAACATGTGATGATATGTAGGATCCTTAAGAAGAGAACGATGAAAGACTTGTGGGAAAATGATAGGACTTAGTGAAAGACAAGTGGATCCAGAATGCACTATGCTTAGGAACAAGAGAGCAAAGACATTTCGTAAAGATTATGATTTTTCCTAAATGGACTGGTAGACGATGCGGTCCCAGCGGTTAAACAAGAGAACTGGAGCATTTCGTGTGGAAACTAGCGAGGAACAGGGCGAGCTGGTTCTGAGATGGATTCGGAAGCCCGGCGATCAAGACGTGTCGACGGCAGAGCCAGGCGGTGCAGCAGTTACATTCTTCCCTGCGGTGGCCAACATCTAACAAGAAGCCATTCAAGAGAGGAAGGGTGTCTTTGGGCTCGCGATTCGAGGGGGTGCGGTCCCTCACACTGGGGAAGGGAAGGCATGGCGGTGAGGCCAGGGGGTAGCTGGTCATGTGTCCCCCGTTGGGAAGAAGCGGGGTGGGGCGAACGCTAGGCTCAGCCCGTTTCTTCCTTTCCTCTTTTTAAAAATTCTTCCTGGGCTGGCGCTGCCCCCATGCAGGGAGTGCTCATGAGGGAAACCTCTCTCTCTCTCTCCCTCTCTCTCTCTCTCTATCTCTTGGAAGTGTGTTTCCTAGGTGATGGCTAATCCAGTTGATTCACAATGAAGACGAACCGCAGCACTGAACGATCCTCCGTACGGACACCACATTCAAAGCTGTGGTAGCCGAGGCAGCGTGGTGCTGATACGAAGGCGGCCAACAGGGTGAGGGGGCGTGCCTTGGATGAGCGAGGAAGGCCCTCATCCTCCTGGGGGCGAGAAGAGAGGCGTGGAATTCTCATGGTGGTCTTGCCCCTCATCTTCCTGCTTCTAATCATTCTCAGGTGTTTGCCAGGTTCAAATTTCACCATGGATGGGGCAGATCTCAAGAGAACCACACCTCCCCGAGAGACCACACAGGCTAAAATGTCGGATGGGGGTGGGGAAGGGAGCTATTTCCTCAGTGGGTGCCTCACTATACGTCATCCTAGCTCCAGCAAGTTCTCGGGTACACACCAGTGGGCCACACCTGCAAAAAGACGTGAAAGTAGGAGAAAGACTGGCTGGGAAGGGGAACGCGGGAAAAGGAAGAGTGTGGCACGGGTGCTAAGGGTGGAAACGTCATAAATGCACTGCGTTTGTACATGAAACTGCTGAAGAATAAAAGCCATTATTAAGAGCGGTGTCAGTGGGCGGCTGGTCGTCAAGGAGACAGGAGCAGAGGGATTCCACCCACAGAGGGCGCCCTGGAGCTGATTTTGGAGAAGCGCCCCAAGCAAGGGAGGAGGCAACAGGGTTTTCTTTTCTGAGTGAGGTGCTAGGTTGGGATTTGGGAATGTCTGTCCGAGGCAGGAAAGAGGTGGGACTCAGGAGGCAGGAAATGCAGGTTTGAGACGCAGATAAAAACTGTCTGGGTGTCTCGGAGGCTGCGGTGGGGAGGACGGGCTCGTCATTTAACCATCTATGTTTCTATTTTCCTCATTGTGGGGGCCTGAAAAGCAATCGTCTCTCGCGAGCATGAAACGAAGACCATTATGTCGAGTGTCAGCTGTGCTTTGTTTGTACGCGGCACGTGCTCAGGAAACGTTAGCTGCTGCGATCTGTAGCTGTGATCTGGTGAGAGACCAGGACATAGGGGCTCAGAAGTCCTTCCCAGTGTGCTGGGAGATGGCTCAGGGGTTAAAGCCGTGGCCTCGCAAGCAAAGGGCCTGAATTCAGATCCCCAGAACCCACGTAAAAATGCTGGATGGACATAGTGGTGGCTTGCAATTCCATCGCTGGACGGTGAAACCCCACAGCAAAGCAATAAGGAGGTAGAGCAACCCGATGATTCTTGATGTCACCCTTGGGCCTTCACAGGCACACAAATTCAAGTGCCCTCTTGTACACACACACACACACACACACACACACACACACACACACACACACACACAGAGTCCCTCTCTGTGCAGATGAGGGAACCAACGTGCAAAGAGGGAAGCCACGTCCCGCTTTGAGTCGGTGGTAAGCTGAAACACCCCCGTACCCCACCAAGAGCCATGACTGTAGGAGGGAGGAGGAAAGCCGGCCGGTAGAGTCCCCACAGGGCTGGCGGAGTGAGCGACAGAGAACCTCACCAAGCGGAAGGTCCGAAGCACAGACAAGGCCCCCTTCTTGGACATGCTCAGCTCCAGGAGGCTCATGGTGACGATGATGCAGTCGAAGATGTTCCACTTCTTCTGGAAGTAGTAGTACGGGTCGAAGGCAATGATTTTGAAGACCATCTCAGCGGTGAAAAACACCGTAAAGACCTGCGGACAGAAGCAAATGTTTCATCTCAGCAGGGACTCTGGGAAATACCTTGCTTATGAAATAGCAAATGCTGCCGGATGGGGGTGCTGGCCCATCACCCCAACACCTCAGGAGGCCGAGGCAGGAGGATCTTGAGTTCAGGGCCGGCCCGCACTATCTAGAAAGATCATGTCTTTGTAGTAGACATATTGAAAGAAACATGAAATAGAAAATCCTGTCTTGTATCATTTCTGAATTGTCTGCGTGTTCTTGAGGACTGCGGATGGGAATTTCTAAGCCAGCGATGTCCAGGGACCATGCATTGGAACTTGTTTGGCCCCCCCACCCCCCACAGTTGGCGATGGGCGTGGTGTAAGCAGGCCATCATTGGGGTTACCATTACTCTGTCATTATGTCAACAAGGAATCGGTTTGACTCAGAAGTTAGACACCGTGGGCTGCGGGAGAGCACAGACCTAGCTGAAAATCCCAGCGCCGCCGCCACCTCCTGGCTTGCGGAAGCCGGGACCAGCCGCGCAGCCTCCATGCCTTGGTCTCTTCATCTGTGCAATGGGCACATTAGCAGGAGCTAATGTGCTGCAGTTCTAGATGATGATTCATGGGTCAGCTACAGTATTTAAGAAGCAGGCTGAGGAGCCGGCTCAGTGGGTAAAGCGCTCGCTGTGCGCTCAATAGGATCAGAGTTCAGATCCCCCAGAACCCGTGTAAAACACCAAGTGGGCGTGACAACCCGACTATAATTCTAGCCTCAGAAGATGGAGACAGGGAACCCCCAGAGCAAGCTGACTAGGCAGATTACTGCCATCGGTGAGCTCTGAGTTTGATTAGAGACCCTGTCTCAAAGAAATAGGGTGAAAGAGCGACAAGGATGATTCCAGCCTCACCTCCACATGTGCAAACATACATGAGCACAGGCACCAGAACGCACATGTGCACCCAACACACACGCAGTAATTTGTGGTCTCTTAGGATTCCTTTTAGTGCCGAGGCCTTCAATTGCCTTGAATAGGACAGAACTGAAGCTGGGGAAACGGCTCAGAGGTTAGAGCGCTTGCCGTGCAATCATGAAGACCTGGGTTCAAATCCCCAGAGTGCGAATAAGAAGATGGGTGTGGCTGCACACCCCTGGAGTCCCCGCGCTGTGGGGAGCAGATGGGAGGAGCCCTGGGCTTGGTGACCACCCACCTAGCTCCAGGTCCCGTGAGTAACAGACAGCAGGACACTGACATCCTCCTCTGGCGGCTGCACTGCACACGGACAGGTACACATGCCCTCCCACACACGTGCACATCCAGCACACACAAGCACGATCACACACAAAGAGAAGGAAAAGAAAAAAACAGGAATGAGGTGAAGGTCGGGTTAAAGAGGTCAGCAGGAAAGACAGGAGGGAGGAAGCATGAAGACAGGGCTTGGCAGTTGTGCTCTCACGTGCGCTCATCAAGGCCTCCGGCCCGGAAACAGACACTGGCATCTCCCTTAAGATAGTGAAACAGCGAGAGGCTTGGGAACTTGGATAGAATCACAGGACAGCAGCTGTGCTGTGTAGTTCAAAGAGCCAAGAACATCCACTGTGTGCCCCCTGCAGGCAAGGCAGCGTGGAGGAGAGAGCACCCACTGTGTGCCCCCTGAGGGCAAGGCAGCGTGGAGGAGAGAGCACCCACTGTGTGCCCCCTGCAGGCAAGGCAGCGTGGAGGAGAGAGCACCCACTGTGTGCTCCCTGAGGGCAAGGCAGCGTGGAGGAGAGAGCACCCACTGTGTGCCCCCTGCGGGCAAGGCAGCGTGGAGGAGAGAGCACCCACTGTGTGCCCCCTGCAGGCAAGGCAGCGTGGAGGAGAGAGCACCCACTGTGTGCTCCCTGAGGGTAAGGCAGCGTGGAGGAGAGAGCACCCACTGTGTGCCCCCCGAGGGCAAGGCAGCGTGGAGGAGAGAGCACCCACTGTGTGCCCCCTGCGGGCAAGGCAGCGTGGAGGAGAGAGCACCCACTGTGTGCCCCCCGAGGGCAAGGCAGCGTGGAGGAGAGAGCACCCACTGTGTGCCCCCCGAGGGCAAGGCAGCGTGGAGGGGAGAGCACCCACTGTGTGCCCCCCGAGGGCAAGGCAGCGTGGAGGGGAGAGCACCCACTGTGTGCTCCCTGAGGGCAAGGCAGCATGGAGGGCACAGGATGAGCTCTCAGGACTTAAGGAGAGTTGGCCAATTCCGGGTTCATTCTTAATAGGTGATGTCTGCGTCTAGGTGTGAGCGTGATAGCACCTCATGGCGAGAAGTTGAGGGACATTCATGAAGCTGCTGATCCTTGTGGGTATCAAACATCTTTTTTTCCTTCCTTCCCTCCCTCCCTCCCTCCCTTCCTCCCTCCCTCCCTCCCTTCTTTCCTTCCTTCTTTCCTTCTCTCTCTTCTTTACTCCCTCCCTTCCTTCCCTCCCTCCCTCCTTCCCTCCTTCCCTCCCTCCCTCCCTCCCTTCTTTCCTTCCTTCCTTCCTTCTCTCTCTTCCTTACTCCCTCCCTTCCTTCCCTCCCTCCCTCCCTTCCTCCCTCATACATTCCCACACAAACATTCATGCACATGCATGCACATACATATGCACACATGCATAAGATCAGAACCACCATTCATGTCAGTCACAAAGGTAATTAAGCTGGAGGAAACACAGTCCAAGTTGTTTTTAGATGGCAAGTGGCTTTGTCCTCATTTCCAGACAGCCCTGGAGGCTGCTCTAACTCAGCTGTCTGCCTCCCCTTTTTCCTAAGCCGTTCACCTCTCAGCCTCCGGCCCTGCAGCCTTGGCTTCCTGGGCTCAGGGTCCACCATCTGCCCCGCTCCCTCTGCCCTGAGCTGGGGAGACCAGCACTGCGCCCTCCCACCCGCGGTCCCCGCGCCACGCGCAGAGCTGCCACGTCACTCACGATGTTGCCGGCGTAGAGCATGGCGATGAAGGCGTTGGTCATGGGGTGGTGCTCCATGGCCATGAAGACGGTGTTCACCACGATGCACAGGGTGATGGTGAGCTCCGCGAACGGGTCGGTCACCAGCTCGAACAGAACCGTCTTCAGCCGCCTCCACTTGGGGCAGCAATCCCAGATCAGGTACTTCTGGGCCAAGACGAGCAAGCAGGGCGGGCACTTCAGCCTGGACTCTTCGAGTTCTGCGTCAGAGGTGGGGGTCAGGGATGGAGGTCAGCCGTGTGTCACCTTGGACCCCCACCCTGTGCTCATGTGGACCCCCTGTGAAACCCACACCTACCACCTCCGTGACTCCAGCCAACGGTCCCTGCTTAGTCTCTCGTTTGTTGAACTCCTTGAGTCCTGCCATGACAATGCGTTCCGTCCTGCTAGTCCTTCAGCCCCGCGGCCTTACTCATTGTGTATGTGCATATGTACATGCATGCTTCTGCACTGTGCAAATGTGCAGGCAACTGTATTGCACAGATGTGCATGCACAAGTGTCTGTGCATTCACGTGTGTGCGTGCTATGCGTTGTACTAGTATGCATGCACATGTGACAGTGTGTATGTTCTTGTGTTGCACAGGTGTGCAGGTTCATATGCATGTTCGTGCATTAAGTGTATATGCACATGTATATGAGCGTGTATGTACATGCTTATGCATTGTGCAAGTGGGCATGCATGTGTTGTGTTCATATTCATGTATTGTGCAGATGTGCGTGCACAAGTATCTATGTGTCCATTGCTGTGCATTTTCATGTGTTATGCAGGCATGTATGTATGTTCGTGCAGTGCACAAGTGTGCACGCACATACTATGTGTTCATCTCATACATTGTGCAGGTGTGCATGCAACTGTGTCTCTGTGTGCCTGTGTGTGATGTTCATATGTGTGCATCCATGCATGTTCATGTATTGGGCAAGTGTGTGTGTCCATGTGACTGTGTGTTTGTCTGTGGCATGTTCATGCATTGCACAAGCGTACATGCATATGTGTTGTATGTGTGCATGTTCATGTATTGTGTATATACATGTGTTGTGTATGTGGCACGTTCATGCATTATGCAGTTATGCATGTATGTGGTGTGTGTGTGTGTGTGACAAATGGCCAAAGGACAACCTTTGGGGGGACCCTTCATTTCTCAGCACCTTCTCTCTCTTCTGGACTGAGCCTAGCAGTATGAAAACTTGCTTCCATTTTATTTTAGCTTTGAAAAAGATCTCATCGAGCCTGCCATCTTCTGCCCTTCAATAGCAAACTTCAAATGGGAGTTTACTACACTTAGCCTCTATTTTCTTACCTCTCCTTCTCTTTGCAGGCTCTAGAAACTGACTTTTGTCTTTTCCAAGTCTAGTTTTTGGAAGTCCCAGGGTTTGAACCTAGGGCCTTAGTTATGTTATGCAAGCGCTCCACCACTGAACTCTGCAGCCCTAGGTGCCCCTTCCAAATTTGAATTGCTAGTTTCTGGTCATTGTCTTGTTCTGCCTCTCACGGCGCTGACACAGTCATAGCCGGGTATCTATGCGGCCGCAGTGCGCCGTTTCTTAGTTGCTGTTCTCATCTCCCTCCTCTTCTCCTGCCTTAGGGGTGTTGCCCAGCACAGCGCCCTCTCCATTCTCGCTCAGCCTCTCTCTAGGGATCTTATGGATTACCCCATGGCCCTACAAAACCATTGCTATGATGATAACTCCTACATTACCTGTCCAGTGTCTGGTCTCTCCCCAAGCCTCAGCACATCCCTCCAGCTGCCTCCATTCAGCTTCCACTTGGATGTGTAATTGGGGTTACCTCCGTGGAGGGCAATCTCATAGCTTTAGGTTTGTCTAGAAATTCTGCTGCATGGGATATATCCTGGAGACAGTTATACCAGCCCATGTGGGCGAAGAGAGGCAAAATCTGCTGCTTACAATAATTAAAAAGGTGATAAGCAGTAAAGCACGTTGTACAAAAGGATGATTTGTGTCTTTATTTTGTGGAATGTGCTTCTAGAAGTAGAGACTATTGCTTGAGGGATACCAGGGAAGCCCAAGGAGCTGCCCCGGGCTGGGGAGTGGGTGGGGCTCTAGAGGGAGGGACATAGTTTTTACTACACACTCTTTTGTAGTGTGGGCACTTTTAATTCTTTTCTTGCATATGTGTAGGTAACAGTGTGTAGGGGTGTGTGTGTGTGTGTGTGTGTGTGTGTGTGTGTGTGTGTAACAGCATGCTTGAGTGTGTGCGCCTGTGGAGGCCTAAGGGTGACTTTGGGAATCATCCTGGATTGCTCTACCTCCTTACTGCTTCATTCTGGGATTTCCCAGGCTCTGTCTTCCAGGATCAGAATTACAGGCTGTTGTTATTTCCACCTGGTATTTTTATGTGGGATTCAGCATCCAAATTCAGGTCCTTCTGCTTGTGAGGCAAAGGTTTAACCCCTGAGCCGTCTCTCCAGCTGGCTTTTTTCTTTCTAAATGCATTGTATAAGGAAGTTTATAGCAAGAACTGTAAGCGCTCAAATTTTGCTAGCAGTTTTCATGTGCATGTATGAGGTGTGTGCATGTGTTTTCATGTGTGGGGGTGCAAGTGTATGTGCAGGTAAGCATGCATATATGTGAATGCATGTGGAAGCCTGAGGTCAATAGTAGGAATCATGCTCCATTGTTTTTCCAGATTATTTGTTTTGAGACAGAGCTAATCAAACCCAGAATTTGCTGATAGGGCTAGACTGGCTAACCAGCTGGCTATGGGAATTTCTGATCTCTGTTTTCCAAGGCTGGAATTACAATCATACCCACCTGGCATTTTACACGGAATCTGGGGAGCTGAACTCAGGTCCTTCTGCTTCCGTAGCAAGTGCTTTAGCCATGGAGCATCTCACTAGCTCTTTTCAGCATGTTCCCTTATGTCTATGCTTATGCATATGCCTGTGTGCTTTGCATATGAAACGTCTTTCACCGGAAGGCTTAAGAAGTACCTATCCTGGGCTGGAGAGATGGCTCAGGGGTTAAGCCTCTGCCTTGCAAACAAAAGGACTTGAGTTTGGATCCCGGATCCCATGTAAAAAATGCCAGGAGGAAATGGTGGCAGTCTGTACTTCCGGTCTGGGGGGGGGGGTCAGAGCCTGGGAAACTCTAGAGCAAAGCAAAGAGGAGGAAGAGCAATCTAGGGTGATTCCTGAAGTCATCCTTGGATTTCCACAGGCGTGCACGCACGTGCGCGTGCACGCGCGCACACACACACACACACACACACACACACACACGCAATAAAAAAGAAGTACCTATCCTTGTTCTCTTCTTTGTTAGTTTCAGTGTGTGTGTGTGTGTGTGTGTGTGTGTGTGTGTGGCGTGTGTAAACCTTTGGTGTATTTGCAGTTTATTTGGGATTAGGAATAAGATATTGATCTAGTTCATCTTTTATGACCTTTGGCAGTTTAGTATTAACATACCTCACTGAATAATTCGTTGAAGTACCACTTTCCATGTGTTCTCCACATAGGTCCACGTGTTTCCATGTACTCGTGTCCTTTCCTTCCCCATTTTTATTTATTCCATTTATTCCATTGCTTTGCTGCTTAATTACCTACTGTGAACTTTTGAAGCTAAAGATGTCAAAACTGGAAGAGCACAGTTGTGCCAAGAAATTGGCACAGCCTGGGAGCAAAATCAATAATCCTGATTTGGAACAAAAGTGGACTTCCCCAGGCTTGTGTTGGCGTCAAAAAGAAGTCCAGATGGAGCAGGGAAGATCTGCAGATATTCTCGTCTGCAGAGCGCAGCCTGCCCGTGAGGCATGATGGGAAAAGAGTCTCGGCTTTGTGAGTTATGCGAAGACGACTGGTCTCACACGCTCGCTGGCCTTGGTCATGCTTATGTCCCTGTGTGCTTCTGTTCTGCTGCTGTGATCAATACCTGGGGGGGGCACTTGAAGAGGATGAGGTCTATTTCACGGTTCACGGTCGCTGTCCATCATGGCAGGGGATCACAGTGTGGGAGCCCGAGGCAGCTGCGCGCATCTCACCCACAGGCCAGAGGCAACAGATGGATGTGCGATGGTGCTCAGCTCAAGCTCTCATTTTCATTCAGCACAGCATGGACACACACACACACACACACACACACACACACACACGCACACACACGCGCACACACACACACACACACACACACACACACACACACACGCGCGCACACATGCACGCACACGTACGCGTGCACACGCACGCATACACACAAACACGCACGCATGCACGCACACGTACGCATGCACACACACGCACGCATACACACAAACACGCACGCATGCACGCATGCACACACGCACGTACGCACACGCACACACGCGCACGCACACATACGCGTGCACACACGCATGTACGCACGCGCGCGCACACACACACACACACACACACACACACACACATGGAAGTTCAGAGTCAAGTTGACCACCGAGACCAACTAGCTCAGGTTCTTTCTGGAAGGTTCTTCAGAAAGAATTTCCTTCCTATCATAAAGACAACAGTCTGGTCCTCTCCGGCTGATGACTGCTGCACTTTTCCCTTCACCTCTGGCCTCGCCCACCTCCTAGGACCTCCCAGGTAAGCATGCGCAAAAACAACAACAATCCTTAACCCAGAAAGTCTTCCTGCAGCTCCCTCCACACCGTAGTCTTCCTCTCTCTGTCACAGGCAAGCTTCTGTGGAGGTCCACGGATGTCATCATTCCCAGGCTCTGCCTTGGGCTAGAGTACAGACTGCACAAAATCCATCTGGCATTTTAATGTGGGATCTCAGGATCTGAACTCATGTCCTTTTGCTTGTGAAGCCAAGGCTTTAACCACTGAGCCATCTCCACAGCCCGTTCTTGCTTTATTCTAAAGTTTCCTTCTGTCTCCTCTGTAGGCTCCATCATCAAACCCTGAGGTCGCTCAGAACTCTGGCCTGGGCTTACCTCTCTCCTTATGCGACCCCTCTCTGCCACGGCATCCTCTCACTTCTTTTCAACATCACCAAATGTCATGCAACCACTGTCAAGTCTGCAGCAGCCAGGTGGGCCTTGTCGTTAGAGTCCTAGCGCATTGATCATCAATCTAGCTTCCCACCGGTCCTTCCTGCTGGGTGGTCCTAGGTCACTGGACACACGGCACGCCTCTGACTTATCTCCTGCATTTCCTCTCTTTCCTCTGCGGAGCTCACTGCTCCCCTAAACCCGCTGCTCCCCCAAGCATCCTGTCAGAGTTAGACATAGGTGTCAACTTGAGGGCTCAAGCTCTGAGCACATTGGTAGAGAATTAGTAGTTAAGTCCAGAGCAAACTTGCAAGGCATTGTCTATCTGATGGGGAAGGCCCAGCCCATGGTGGGTGGGACTAAGGACTAACTCCTGGACAGGTGAAAAAAAAAACAGAGAGCTGGTTGAGCAAGCTGGCATCCTTGTGTACACTTGGCCAGTGGACAATATGTGGTTAGTTTCCTTGGCCCCTGGTATTGCAGTGGGTTCTCCTGCCAAGCTGGACTTTGAACTGTAACCTGACAGTCATAAGAGAATAAACTGTTCCTTAGGCTGTTTGGTTGTGGTTTTATCAACAACAGGCAGAGTACCCGCGACACACCCTTTGCATTGTACCCGTATCGTGAGCTTCTGCGTCTGTCCTCAGAGATCTGCGCCTTATTCCTATTTCTCTCCTCCCTGCAGCTGCACCCCCGCATCTCCGTCCCTTCGATGCTGGCCGGTTTCCTCCTAACTCGCTTCCCCGCCAGCCAGCAGCCTTCCGTTTTTAATTCCGCTCTCAACAAGTGTTCTGAGTGACCTTTACGAAATCCGAGCGCTGCTCCCGGTACCCGGACCTTTCACGGCATCTCGGCGCGCGGGGGATGCAGCCCAATGTCCTTTATGGTCTGGGGCGCCCTGTGGACTTGGCTCTGGCCCATCGCTCCAGCCTTATTTTGAGCCTCCCTTTCTCTCTGAAGCCCGCGAGCCAGCTACAGCAGCTCTGCCACGTTGGCTCCAGGGTCGTTCTGTTCTGAACAGTTCCCTGGCACCAGGCGGAACTAACGCCATTTCTTTTCTGTCAAGACACCGGGCATCCCACCGAGGACGCGGCCTGTGTCTCTCCCTCCCGCTAAGCGCGACATCGGCGCTCCGCACGGGTGTGATTCTCCTCTCTGCTCTTCTGGTTTGGACAGTTGGCAGTCTCTGCTCGGGTGCCAAGCAGGAGCTCCAGCTCCCAGGCCCGGAGTTCAGGAAACTGCTAAGCGCTTACTGGCTTGAACCAAACCTTCTTAGCTACTGTCACGGTACCAAGTGCCCTTCCCATGCTCCGTGATAGACGCGCCATCCAACCAGGGGAGATCGTGTGCTGCAGGCTCAGAACATCCTGGCCCAGCCCAAAGTTGCTTGAAACTGACGTAGTATCTCTTGCCTTTCTAACTTTACTCCAATTGCCAGACTGAGCGGGCTCCTGTTTGTTCAAGATAGATGATACATAGATACATAGATGGACGGAGAGACAGACAGACAGACAGACAGACAGACAGACAGACAGACAGACAGATAGATAGATAGATAGATAGATAGATAGATAGATAGATGATAGATAGATAGACAGAGAGTAGACTAGACGTAGTAAGGAGAACACACGTGCGTGCCATGCATATGATGGAGGTCAGAGGACAATTCAGAAGCCAATTCTTTCTTTCTACAACAGTGAACTTCCAGGGACCAAACTCAGATCTCCACGTTTTCAGCAGGTGCGTTGCCATCTGAGCCAACTCACTGGCCCTTCTAACTTTCACTTAGTGTCTACAATTCTTCCTTGAGGGAAACTCTTTCTCAGGGAAACTCTTGGGTTAGCTTTAGGGCTCCGTCTAGCGTTAGGTCTAGGGCTGATGTTTGTGTGAGGATAACTAGTGTTAGGGTGGGGTTATGGCTGCTTCGGACTGTGGCTTGGGTTGGATTTAATACTTCATCTAGGGCTAGGGTTAGGGCGAGGATGAGGGTTAGGGAGCTTCAGAGAGCGCTGGAGTTCTGGCTGGTGCAGGGCTATGGGGAGGGCTGTTTAAAGTCTAGAGCTAGAGTCAGTGTTCGGGGTAGTGATGGGGTAGGGTGAGGTCTAGGGCTGAGGTTAGGGCTTGGGTTAGAGGCTTTGGAGCCAGCCAGGGTAGATCATGCTACTAATCCTATTCCAGCTCTAATAAGCGTCGGATACAGGCTAGTGTGAGTAAGCCAGACATAATTGAAAGGGGTGCATGTGCTTAAGGACTGGAAAGCAGGAGGGAGACAGTCTGAGAAGTGGGGATAGGAGGCAGGTAAGATTGGGTGACAAGGGGTGAGGATGACATAATCCACTGTACTGGTGCTTGAAATTCCAAAACAGTAAAAAATTATAAATAAAAATTGTGACAACAAGCAAAGCAGCTTCAACAAAACCGAGTGTGCCCTTGGCTCTCTCTCTCTCTCTCTCTCTCTCTCTCTTTGTCTTTTTCTTTCTGTCTCTCTTTCTCTTTTTCTCTCTCTGTCTTTCTGTCTCTCTCTCTCTTTCTCTCTGTCTTTCTCGCTTTTTCTCTGTCTTTATCTTTCTCTCTCTCCGTCTCTGTCTCTCTTTCTCTCTCTCTCTCTGCCCAGAGGTAGTCTCGGGGGAAGTCACAGCTGTGGGAGCCCCAGGCAGCTGCTCCCATCTCACCCACAGTCCCGAGGCAACAGATGGATGAACACCAGTGCTCAGCTCAAGCTCTCATTTTCATTCAGCACGACTTTGTCTTCTAGATGCCTCGGGCCTCACGAGAAGTACAGAAGTGACCGGATATGGCAAAAGCAAGATTCTCCCCATTCCAGGGCAATTGAAGGTGGGGCTACGACAGCCTCAATGCAGAGGCCAAGGAGGGGGACGCAGCCACGCCCTCTGGCGGCTTGTGCTCCAGGTGGCCACTACCAGGCTCACCCTGTCTCTTCCTCCACCCCTCGCCTGCCTTAGCACCTCCCCAAGGAGATTGAGGGGCTCCTCTTTGATCGGTAGTACCCAGAATTGACAAGGACTCAGTAAAACAGACTGGGTAATTGACTTAAATTGTCTTTCCACGTTCGATTTGAGTTTGAGGCAGAAACGAGGTTACGACTGTGAAAGTTATGGGTGTAAAATGCGCCTGGAGTAATTGTGTCTCGCTGGAAGATTAAACACTGTCAAATCCCTCACACAGCCTGAGAGGTGACTCGACAGATCTGACGTCTGCCACGTGACTTTTGAAAACCGCTTTGTGAATACATACGAAGGTTCTCTATTCCTGGGACTCTTCTGCTCTTGAAACACTATGCAAATAAAAACCACCTTGGGGCTGGGGAGATGGTTCAGGGGTTAAAGTGTTGGCCTCACAGGGAAAAGGACCTGAGTTCAGATCCCTGAATTCCATGCAAAAATTCTGGGGTGGATATTGCCATAGTCCAGCTTTGGAAGGTAGAAATTGGGAAACTGCAGAGCAAAGCAATAAGGAGGTAGAGTAATCCAGAATGAGTCCTGGTGTCACCCTTGGACCTCCACAGGCACCTCACAGCCCAGAGCACAGACGTCGCAGTGAGCAGCACTTACCCTCGATGACTGAAGTCATGATACTGACAACACTCATCGCCCTTTGCACTCGGAAAGGTTCGTCCAAGTATTCTGCGGACAAGTAATTCTTCTTCTGCCCCGCATCGCACGCCTGCAGGGACACAACAGGCATCAGGACAAGCTCTTCAGGACACGCCCCCAACCCAGCTCTTCAGGTCACGCCCCTAACCCCAGCTCTTGAGGACACGCCCCCAACCCAGCTCTTGAGGACACGCCCCCAACCCAGCTCTTCAGGTCACGCCCCTAACCCCAGCTCTTGAGGACACGCCCCCAACCCAGCTCTTCAGGACACGCCCCCAACCCAGCTCTTCAGGTCACGCCCCTAACCCCAGCTCTTCAGGTCACGCCCCCAACCCAGCTCTTCAGGTCACGCCCCTAACCCCAGCTCTTGAGGACACGCCCCCAACCCAGCTCTTCAGTGGCAGAGACAAGCTGTCTGTCTGGCTTCTTGCTGGAGGGTCCCACACGGCTGTGAGCTGCCCCAGGAAGCCACGAGCCTCCGCAGTCAGGCTTGGAGAAACGGGGCCAGTCTTGAACCCTGGGGTAAGCGCTCAGGCATGAGGACCACTGGACAGAGCCCAGGTGGAGGGTCTCTAGACTGCCACATGCAAACTCCTGTCCTGGAATAACCATGGCAGGTGATGGCACTAGCTCGGAGCCTCTGAAGTTTCTATCGAAGAGACAGGTCGATGGTTAAACTTTGTAGCAAGTCCGACTGGATCAGAATCACCCCGGAGGCCTGGATGTGCCCATGAGGGTGTCTCCAGAGAGGTCTAACGGGGAAGGGAAGACCCACCCTGAATGTGGGCAGCACTGCCCCCCAGGCTGGGGTCATGGTCTGAATATAAGGGAGAAAGTGACCCAAACACCACGGGCATCTCTCTCTGCTTCCCGACTGTCGATGCCGCGCACCCCTGTCTCCTTGACAGACTATACCGCTGTCACCAGAGACCACACCCACAGGACCACCGAGAGAGGGACCATCCTCACTTTCCAGACCAGCACGTCTGGCCAAGTGTGCACAAGGATGCCGACTTCCCTAGCCGGCTCCTCTATCATGTCCACCTGCCCAGGGCCGAGTCCCGCCCATCGAGAGCTGAGCCTTCTCCATCAATCAGACAACCGCAGGCTTCACCCAACCACTGATTCTTTACAAATGAGCTCAGAGTGTGAACCCTCAACCATCAGTTGCCACCTGTGTCTAACTATGACATATGTCTCGAACAGCGAGAGGAAGTTGCCTGTTGTGCGTTGTCTGCCTGTGTGTGGCTTTCCGCCGTAGGAACTTTAGCCTGCTTGCTTCAGGTCTTTGCTGGCAGTTCTGTCTGAGCTTTGTCTGGGTCCACAGCTACCCTCACCCCAAGGTCTGCAGCGGCGGGTTCAGACCAGCGCTTGGTATCACTAGGTGTCCAGTCCACAGCGAACATGGAATAGTCTCTTTGCACCCTTCTTGAATATTGCTGTTTCCCTCTGGGCAGGAGGAGCTGGGGGTGCAGCTCAAGTGAACTCGCAGCTCCAACCAGCAAGGACCCCCTGGTCTGCCCTCTCTGTGAAAACTATTGTAGAGAGTGGGGATTAGTTAGTCTCTGGCATCTAGTTTGTGCATTTGGGCAAATTATTTCTGCTGGTGAAGCCGGCGTCTCTGCATCCTGTCAAGATCCAGCTTGAGCACCTCCCATAACTCCTCTGGGTCCCTCTTTGCAAGGGCTTGAGAGTTGTTTGCACAGAACCCGAGCAGTTCAAGAGGGACCCTTGGTTTTCCTCACACTCATTCCGGGAGCAAACAGGGCCACCTCCCAAGTGATATCAGGTGAGGGCAGAGAAACACATGCAGGAAACACGAGGTCGAATGGAAACCAATCTACATCCCTCTGCTCTGAAGAGAAGCCAGGAGAACCTCAGGCAAACCCAGTGTGTTTTCTGGGTCTCGCTTGCCTTGCCTGTAAGGTGGGAGTTGGGTGGGGGGCTACAGGACCCTTCCAAAGGCGACACCACTGCTTCTGGGTGGGCTCCCCTTGCTGGAGGAGACCGAGACAGCCTGGAGTGTGCAGAGACTCACCGAGACGTCCGTGGATCCGGGGCCAAGGTCACCCGCCGTGGGCAGCGTAGGCTGTTCCTCTTCTCCTTGCCCGGGGCCAGAGTTGGGGGCTTGAAGCAGCGGGCTCCTGGGGGGCGGCCCTTGCAGCCCCGCACTCCTGCCCAGCAGCAGGGAGCCCCGACGGCTGTCGTGTTCCCCGTGGAAGACGCCGTCATCTGCGAGCCCCTCGGGGAGCAGAACATCTGGGCCAGGAGCTTGGAAATGGAACAGGCTGGTGTGGCTGGCGCGGCGTCTTCCAGAAGACAGGCCTAGGAAAGACTGGGCGTCGCCCCCAGTCAGCGGGCGAGAGGACACCTCTCACACCCTCCTTGCAGTCACTGCCACTGTCTGCCCTCCTGTAGCGTGACCTCCCCTGCCACGGCATAGCCGCATGAGACTGGCTGGAGGGTATTCTGGGTAGACCTGAAGGGGGGGATCTAGCGCAAAGGAGATCCTAGACAGACTTGGGGAAAGGACAGGGAGGAGGATGAAGGGAGCTACAGGAAAATGGGGAATTGTGGCCAAGAACCTGTCACTGCGCGGGCCAACGGATTGCCGCGAGGCCTGGATGCGACTGTCTTAAGTTTCTGCCTCTCCATGCAAAGTCGTGTCCCAAGGAGACACCAGGACCAGAGCATGCTTAGGACATGGTTGTTGAATGAACAAGTGCACTTTGCTGTCTGAAAATTAGGCTGTTCAATTTGTTAGACTCGGTGTGCGTGAGCATGAGAGTTTGTGTTGCAAAGGAGAGGAGAGCTTGGAAGTATGGTGAGTTTGTGGGTTCCCCTGAGGCCGGCTTTAAGCAGCCAACAATGGGGAGATTGAAGAGGAGCTGCAGCCTAATTTCCAAGAAGAATGAGTCCATTCTTCCACATCGATAAACATCTCCCATCAAAATCTTCCACCGAGAGAACTGCAAGGCTTACAGATCCCAGCGTTAATTCACAGCCCCTGAACATCCGAAGAGTCCCTGCTGGTCAGCTGCTCCCTGTGACCGACTATGGGAACCTCACTCGAACGAGCTCCTGTCAAACACGATGCTTCTAAAATCCAAACATTGGCTCCCTGCCAAATGCTGATCTTTCAGCTCGGTTCTCTTCCTCCTTCATTTCTTTTATTTATGAGACTACTAAAGTGGGGCATGTTGCCAATGAAAGTTCTCTTCACCCTTCCACAGGATGAATTTTTCCTTCCTTCCTTCCTTCCTTCCTTCCTTCCTTCCTTCCTTCCTTCCTTCCTTCCTTCCTTCCTTCCTTCTTCCTTTCTTCCTTCCTTCCTTCTTTCCCTTTCTTCTTTTCCCTTCCCTCCCTTCCCTTCCTTTTTTCCTCTCTTCTTTTTCTCTCTTCTTTTATCTTACTTCCTCTCCTACTTCCTCTCCTTCTTCCTATCTCTCTCTCTTTCACGTGTACATGTAGGAGGATGCATGCACGTGTCTGTGTGAGCATGTATGTGCGTGTGAGCATGAACATTTATATGTGAGCATGCACATGCGTGCATGCATGTACGTGAGAGCACGTACGTGTGTGAGCATGAACATGTGCATGTGAGCATGCATGTGTGTAAGCATGCACATGTATAAGTATGCATGTGTGTGACAGCATGCACGTGTGAGCATACACATGTGTGAGAGCATACATGTGTGTGAGCATGACCATGTGCATGAGAGGATGCACGTGTGTGAGAGCATGCACATGTATAAGCATGCATGTATATGAGAGCATGCTTGGGTGTGAGAGCATGCATGTGTGTGAGCATGCATGTGTGTGAGCATGCATGTGTGTAAGCATGCACATGTATAAGCATGCATGTGTGTGACAGCCTGCACATGTGTGAGAGCATACATGTGTATAAGCATGACCATGTGCATGTGAACATGCACGTGTGTGTGAGCATGACCACGTATATGTGAGCATGCATGTGTGTGAGCATGCATGCAAGTCATGGAGACCAGAGGTCCGCCTTGGGTGTCATTCCTCAGAACACCATCCGCTCTATTTACTGGGACGGATGTCTCACCCGCTCAGAGCCGCCAGCCAGGAAGCCCCGGGACCCACCTGTCTGCCTTCCCAGCACTGGATCACAAGTGTGCACACCACATCCAGCTTTTTAACATATATGCTGGGAATCGAACTCCGACCGTCACGTTTGCGTGGCCAGTGCTTTACCAGCTGAGCCATCTCCTCAGCCCCAGCTTTTCTGGGTGGCTTGGAGCCCGACCCTGTCTATGTACCACATCTATCCAGCCCAGTGCACACTGCCCGATGCCCGATGCCCACGGCACACACACGTCCAGGAATCCTTCCCACCCTGGAGGACGAGAAGCGGAGCTGGACACTATATATTCAACATGGGAAGACTGAGTTATTGTATCGGGCGCTGAGCATATCAAGAACGAAACTGAGAGGAACATTTAGATCTCGAATTGGACACTCAGCTTGCTTTGCCGCCATTTATTGTAGAATCAACCTATTTACAAATGGCAGGCATGACCTGTGAGCCCGAGCATTAGAATTGCCTCAACGCGTGTCATCCCAACAGACCATCTGGTCTCCTATGGAAACGCCTTCCAGGTCTCTCCCATGTCTTAGCCCCGGTCTCCTGATCACTGCTGTTGGTCAGAATGGCTTTGCGTGAAAACCATTCTGGGTCTAGTTGCTAGATGCACATACATGGGAAACAAGGGACGGCGCCTTCTGAAGGGGATTCCCGCCAGCTGGCATGAAGCAGCGCCCGGAAGACATCTCCCTTCCCTTGCAACACGCGGGCTCTGTGCCTGGGAAGAAAGGCTCCCTGGGGCTGGGGAGACGGCTTCATGCTGTTGCACCAGCATGAGATTCCCAGAAACCATGTAAACGCCTTATAAATGTGTGTGTGATGTCACCTGTATCCCAGCACTTGGCAGACAGAGACCGGATCCCCGGAGTAAGCTGGCTAGGGAGACTAGCCAGTGGGCCCTGGGAGCAATTAGAGAACGTGCCTCAGCGAATGAGGTGGAGAGAGATGGAAGAAGACTCCCAATGTCAACACTGAGTCCCCGCGTAAACATACGTGCATGCATACTGCACACATACTCATAAAAATCTTCTCTGACCCTCTACTCCCTTTACTATTTGCTTAACTTTCCTGGAAACCTTCCTGATACACACTTGTAAAACAGGGTGTCCCCCATCTGTTCCTGGCTTTAAGCTGCTTTTGAAACGGCCTCTTCTGCCCAAAGGGAAGTCGTGGGGAAACAGGCAGGCTCTGGGCTTCTCTAGGTCCCCAGTCTCACTGACCACACAGAACCATTTATTCTCTTTTTCCTTTGCCAGGTGCTGGCTTGTGTGCGGCTGACAGAGCAGGAAAAGTGAAAGCAAAAGTGTCACCAGCGTTTCCACAGAAGACGCTATTCAGCCTCTCTGTGAGTCCCAGAGCTCTGGGCAGATTCCCTATGAAACACGGCCCTGCGCCCTGTGCATGCCGGGCGCTGCTCTGGAAGGCTCTAGAAGGCTCTAGAAGGCAGAACGGGGCTCAGAAGTGAGGAGTGATTTGGTGTGGGCATCTGCTGAGCCCAGAGTGTGGGTGAGTGCGCCCACGCAGACAGATGATATGGACACCGGGGATCCTTCAGGGTACGGGGAAAGGGCCTTAAAAACAGCTGCCCCGAGACCTTCCGCAAGAGAGACAGCACGTCTCAGACCTGCAGAGAGGGAATATATGGCGCGCACCGGGCACTTGCAT
>JALPQD010000542.1:760000-835235 GCA_023101885.1 Typhlomys cinereus
ATTTGCATGTGTCGAAGAAGGCGGTGGTGGTGGTGGGAGGGACAGCCGGACACCATTTCATAAAGGCGTCCAGCACTTCGCCAGTGCCCACCAGGAAAAGGACAATCGGCAGCAATCTCACCCGGACAACACAAGCCTGTCGGCCTGACCTCAGAGCCGCCCATCAAAGGAGGCTTGTGTGAGCGGAGTTCAGCGCCAGATTGCACATAACAAAGAAGATCAGACCGTCACTTGGTGAGCACTTACAGGACACGCCTCGCTCTCCCAGAAGTGCTTTCGTGTTTGTTTATGTTCTACTGAACTGTAATGCAGCTATCCCTATGGGCCTTTACAGATAAGGAAGCGGGGTTCAGAGAGAAGTCAGCACATAAGCGTCGGCACAGTCATTAAGAACAGAAACGTATAACCAGGGACCCCCTGTACAGAATCAGCCCTGCCCAGACCTGCTGGATGACAGAAGACCAGGGTACGGATGATGCTCGTTAATGAATTATAATTAGCTTCTTTTCTGTCTCACCTTCCCATGAGACTTGTGGTCCCTGACGCCCCCCCCCCCGTTTCCAGGAAGTCCCTGGGTCTGTACTCCTTCCATTTCTACAGGTTTCTAATCAGCTCTAAGGCCACATTTATGTCTATGGGGTCCCAGCCCGGCTACCACGTGTCAACTGTCAGCGACTCAGCGCCCCGATGGCTGCCTGCTCCCAGACAGGCTCTGACACTGTGTGTTCGGCACACTAAGTCGATGGCAATGCAGATTAAAATGCCTGCTTGTGTGAACCTTGGGAGCAACCAGGAAACGGAGCTGGAAGAGCCCACAGGAAGGAGAGCTGGAAGCGATTAGGAGTTTCCCGGTACCCCTTATCTGACTCAAGACTCTCCCAGGACTCCGGCTTTTCTGAAACCCCCCATGAGGACCTGGTTCTTGTGGATCCTCTGCTACTGTCCTGAGCTGGCCTCTCCCTGCTATCATGGCCTGCTCACGCCACTGCTGCCCGGCTGGGGTCTGCCGCCCGGCCGGAGATCTGGCGTCTTTGGAAACTGAAGCAGGAAGGGCACAGATATGAACCCTGTGATTTTGTCACGGGAAGAACTCAGGGTGCTCTGGAGCCATCGAGCATCAACGGCACAAGAATTAACGAGGGAACTTGGTTTAGATTCAGGGAAAGAGAAAAGGAACGATCATCTCCTGGAGCCAGAGACAAAAGTAAGAAAGTAACCAAGACTCACGGCGCCCACAGAATCTTGCGGTCACCCCTCAGCGCTATCTGAGATTGGTCTTCTGGTGAGTCCACTGAAGCAGAGCCTCGCCGTGAGGGCGGAGAGGGATTCTCAACTTGACGGCATCTGGACTCACTTGGGAGACGCCTCTAGTCCTGTCCGAGGGAGCTTCTATACTGGGCCGAAGCGGGAAGACCCACCCCCAAAAAGAGAGTGGCTTCATTTCGTAAGCTGGAGTTCCAGACTGAATCAAAGGAAAATGAGCTTTGGGGATCATTAAGGAAGAGGAGGTGGGGAGATTGTAAGACCCTGAAGTGGGAAGGTGGGCCAGGCATTATCTCCTGGACGTGACATAGTCGTGATATACAATATTTCGTGGCAGATATGTAACTCACACAAGACCTGCACAGGAACTCAGCATCTCACCATGACGTCACAAGGATTTCAAGCAGCTCCACCCCTCCCTGAGAGACGGATGAGGACTCATGCTGACGGGAAGGAAAGGAGGACGCTTTCCTCCGTGCCGTGTCCACTATCTAGGAGGCTTGCTGGAGGCGTAAGTCAGACAGACTAGAGGAAACACAGAGGGCCGCACAAGCAAAAGGATTTGAAAATAGGAGGTAGTCAGGCACGGGAGATGAAGGGTGGTAAGGGGAACAGGAGGGGGGATGGGATGTGGGACTAAGCAGTGAAAATGTTACAGATTCACTCTATTCACGTATGCAACATTAAATAATAAAGTAAAAGTGAATTTGAAAAGGAAGCCGAGCCGAGCCCCCGCGTGCATCTCTCTGCTTCCTGACCGGGATGCCGCGGGCTCCTGTCGTCCCCGCCACGATGGACTGAGCCCTCCAACTGTGCGCCAAGACAAACGCTTCCTTCCTCGTGCTGCGCCCTGCCAGGCACTTGGCCACACTCACAAGTCCTGCCCAGCTCCTCACGGGCAACGAGGGGCAAGAGCCACGCAGGGAGGGGGCGTCATGGGCTGCGGGCGCCCACTGTGGAAGTGGGAGGGATGAGGCTTCCCATCTCTTTCCTGGGCCTCTCTACTCTTGTCTCACTCTTGTGGCCAAAGCACACGGCAGAGCTGAGCGGTCCCCAGGGCTTAGCGTGGTCTTGCCTGCAAGGGGACTGGCCGCCATCTAAGCTGCTTTTGTTCTCCTACCTTACCCCTCCCGTCTGTCAAATACCACCTCAACCTCCGCCTTCAGGAAGTCCTCCCTGATCTTTCCGTGGCCTCACACCGTCACGCATTTGTTTTCTCCAGCCTGTGGAGTCTGTGGCAGCAATTCTGTGTTGTCGCGGATACATTTACGGCCAAATGGCTTAAGAACACACGGGGCTTTATTCTGGTTTACACAGTCCAGTCCTGGTTCCTTATCTGGCTCGGTGGAAGAGCCCACACCGGCACCAAGGGCTGGGGGACTTGGCCACACCCTATCCATGGGACCACCGAGAGAGGGACGATCCTCACTTACAAGACCAGCATGTCTGACCAAGGGCACCAGAGGATGCCAAATTCCCTAACCAGCTCTCTCCATCTTATCTACCCACCCAGGGATCAGTTCTGTCCACCATGGGCTGGGTCTCCCCCACTTAACTAGACAGCGCCCTGCAGACTTGCTCAGACACTGACTCAACCACTGATTCTTTACAAATGTGCCCAGAGCTCGAACCCTCAATGGTCAAGTTGACACCTGTGTCTAACTATGGCGGAGCCTCAGTACGGACACCTCTTCACCATACCACGGTATTTTTATTCACTCAGACAAGGAGATCGCAAACTGGGGGGAATTTAGCCCGAAGGTATAGTTTGTTGAGCCAAATGTCACCTGTAAACATTTTGGGGTGGACGGGTCAAGTTCGTAACTCAGATCCACATCAACATTTCCCTCTTCTCTTCTGAAAGTTAGTGACGCTAGAAGCAAGAGACACCCGTTGACACTGACATAGCAACCAGAGCCGGCTGATCAGCCAGTGGCAGTCCCCTCTCGCTGGGGTGTGAACCGTAGTTGCCATGGCTCCCAACGGGGCTGGGCCACTCATTTGCTATCACGCATCTGACCTCTGTAAGAGTCTGAAATTGCAGAATGTTCTATACACATTTGCTCCTCTGTTATGCAAAAATAAAGAAATGCAACGAAGGAATAAGCTGTGATGTTTACGTGCACAGCATTCAACACAATGACACGGTTTGTTTTCTTTTTCTCAGAGCAGACAATTTGTTTCTCCCCCTTGGGCGTTTGTACCCCCTTGGCGCTTGACTGCATCTCTATCCGCTGAGATGTGAGGTTTGTCTCCCTGACCCTTGGATTCGTGCTGCCGTGTGACTTGCTTTGATCAACACGGCGCAGAAAGAATGACATTTTGCTGGTTTCAATCCTGACCTTCAAGAAGAGTTTCACACACCCATGATTTCTTTTGAAATCCTGTGTGTGCATGAAGGTAGCTGAAGCTACATGGCTGGGGGTATGTGGGGGGGGGGAATCAGATGGAACAGACTGCTGACTTGTAGCAAATCCATCACTGCATGCAGATGTGTGAATGAGCCCAGTCAGTGACCCCCAGAAGCCGGCTGACCTGGACTCCAAGTGCTGACGCATCGTATCATGAGCTACATAGTGGTGGTACCATCACAAAACCTTGGGGCCTTTTGTTACACAGCATAGCAGACTCATACATTCCTGCTCATGATGTTTTGGGGGTATGGATGTAACATTCATGTGTGTGTACATGTGTGCACACACTCACGTGTGATTATATGTATGCGGGTGAATGTGGGGGACAGAGGTCAGTGGCAGGCGTCTTTCTTGGTTGTTTCTCACTTTATTCTTTGAGACAGTCTCTCGTTGGATCTAAAGCTCACTGACTTGACCAGACTGGCTGGCCGATAAGCCCCAGAAACTGACCTGTATCCGTCTCTCCCAGCACAGGGGTAAACAGACGCGAACATCTGCGTCTAGCTTTTTGTGCAGGATTTTGGGATCTAAACTCAGGTCCTTCCGAGTCCTCATCTCCATGTGTTTTAGGATGGCAAAGCCCACGGCACTCATTCCTACGATTTCTTCAGGACTGTCCAGTCTTGGCTCAGAGCACACCACAGACACGGTGTAGCCACGGTATAGCTGGGTACTCACCCAGCATCAGATCCGTTTCCGCACAGTAAGGGGTCGGACGTGCCGTTCTTGTAACAGATATCTCCTAAAGAAAGGAAGACATAAAAGCCTCGGGTTCGGGTGGGAAGGAGGACTCCCTGTTCTCTGTCTCAGTGAGGTTGGCTCGCTTGGCGACATGCATTCGGCGGACATTCGGAGACCACCCTGAGCCACGGGAGATGTAAAGTCATATCTGAGCAGCATGGAGCAGTGGTGAGGGGGCATCGGTGGGATACCACGTATCCCCAAGCCTCTCCCAGTAGAGCCAGCATGGTTAGACACAGGCGTCAACTTGGCGACTGAAAGCACTGAGTTCAGGACACAGTTGAGAGAAATTAGTAGTCGAGTTAAGCCCTGAGCAGGCCTGCAGGAGATTGTCTAGCTGATAGGAAAGGCCCAGCCCATGGTGGGTGGCACTAGGCCCTGGGCAGGTGGGTAAGAGGGAGGGAGCTGGCTGAGGAAGTAGGTGTCCTTGTGCACACTTGGCCAGACACACTGGTCTGGCAGGAAAGGATCGTCCCTGTCTCAGCCGTCCTGTGGACGTGACATGGCCAGTTCCCTCAGCCCCTGGTGGTGGTGTGGACTCTCCTGCCCAGCTGGACACAGAGATGCAACCGGACAATCATGAGCCGGAATAAAACCCCTTGTGCCTTTAAACCGTTTGGTGGTGCGTTTATCACCAGCAATGCAGAGAAGGTGATCAGCAGGAAATGGGGGGCCGAGAGCGCCACGCAATGGGGAGCAGCAGGGCCACAGGGATGGGGAGTCACAGCGTCCCTGCGCCCCTTGCCCCCACCCTCCCCTGGTCTCCAGGGCAGAGTTTCCACTCACTTGGCCCTGGGAACGAGTAATTTTCAGCCGTTTCGTTCACGCATTTGTTCTTGAGGTTCCCTTTGAAGAGCTGCAGCCCCACCAGGGCGAAGACGCTGAGGCAGAAGATGGTGAGGATAGTGACGTCGGCCAGCTTCCTCACCGAGTGGATCAGGGCGCCCACGATGACCTTCAGGCCTGCCGGAAGAGGACAGCGCACCGCGCATGGGTGAAGGACGCCATGCATCCTGACTGACCCGCCACGCTCCACATACGGGTGCGAAGTACTTACCAACTCCAGGGATGCTTCAAGCCCGGCTTCTCCCCACTCCCTGCAATTGCCCATCCCCCCAAGAATCAGCCAGACAAGACTATTGTTCTCTTTGTGAAGAAAAACTGTGGAGACTTAAGCAATGCACTTTTCATTACCTCAAGGTGCTAGCAATTCCATCGAAAACATGGTCGAGTATCTGGGGATGCTGCCTAGTTTGCATAAGGACAGTTTGCGTCAGGGTTCATTTCACCACATTGCAAAGGATTGTAGTATATCGAATACCTAACTGTAGTGCTCGCTCTGTGCTAGGATGTGGTTTCTCACTTGCTTCAATTATTACAGCCTATTTTCTCCATGAACCTCACTCTGTGTGTGTGTGTGGCGAGAGACAGAGACAAAGAGACAGAGACAGAGATAGAGAGATTAAAGCAGGCCCTTAGACAAGCTTGCGTAGATTGTCTTGATTGGTGTAACTGAGGTG
The DNA here is from genome assembly GCA_023101885.1 of Typhlomys cinereus. Classification (NCBI taxonomy): domain Eukaryota; kingdom Metazoa; phylum Chordata; class Mammalia; order Rodentia; family Platacanthomyidae; genus Typhlomys; species Typhlomys cinereus. The sequence goes on from JALPQD010000542.1 coordinate 765,939, forward strand.
GGAAGACCACCCGTGTGTCAGGAGATCTTAGACTGTATAAGAAAGGAAGCCTTTGCCTGAATTCATTTTTTGATGTAAGGTATAAATGAGAATCCAACACAGGGTCTTGTTGTCACAGCAACTGAGAAAATGACCTTCCTATCTTTCACGGACGGCAAATCAAGGGGTTTGGAGACGAAACAGTGGCCTAGGAATTAGACTGGGGGACCCCCTCCCCGCCACCAGGTGATGTGTTGCCTGTCTAGTGGACAGACTGCTGGCTTTGCGGTTTCAACCTTACAGTGTCCCTTTGTCAATGGGACCAAGGGTCCCTGTTGGAGTCACAGAGGGCTGGGGGGGGCTACGTTCGCTCTGAGGCGTAGATGGCGGCTGAGGCGCTCACCTGGGATCACAGAAACAGTCTTCAGGGCTCTGAGAACTCGGAAGGTGCGCAGGCCGAGATGCCGCGGAGGTCTATTGCTGTGCCCACGTACCTGGAGGGGCGGGGGGGGGGGGGAGTCAGCGCTTCTGCGAGCAGAAGGCCCAAGAACGCAGGGACACGCGGCAAGACAGTCTGCAAAGGGGTCCCCACACTCAAGACAGACTCTGAGAATCCAGCAGCCTGGCCGTTGATGGACCCAAACCCCCAGCAATCACATCCTCTTCCAGGAAGGACCAAGTGGGCAGGTGCACTGCGTGCTGCCCGGTTGGATGGCTAACAGGCCGCCACAGTGGACCCCTCTTCAGACATAGTTCCTCCGGGAAGAACCCCCACGCGGAGGAGGACGTGAGTCTGCTGAGACGTCAGCGCGGGGCTGAGGTCTTTGGCTTGCATCTGGGGTCCTGGGGGTGCCGGGCACACTCAGTTCCATTTCATTCCACCAGACGAGGAAGTATCCAGAGCATCAGCAGGGACATGCCCCCCAAAGCTTACAGGCCCCCAACTCTTCCCCCCTTCCCCTTCTCCCCTCAACCCTTCCCCCGTCAATGCAGGAAACACTCACGCCAGGCTAATGACGCTGAAGTCCAGCCAGTTCCATGGATCTCGCAGGTACGTGAACTCGTTTAGACAAAATCCTCTTGCCAGTATCTTTATCAAAGCTTCGAAGGTGTAAATGACGGTGAAGGCGTATCTGGGAGAAGGGAAAGGGGTGTCAGTGTGTCACCGAGCGAGCTCACATGCCACAAGTGGGAGGAGGAAGAGGAGAAGGAGGAAGGGGAGAAGACAGAGAGAGAGAGAGAGAGAGAGAGAGAGAGAGAGAGAAGCGACCTCTGAAGGTAGGCAGGCACCTCCCCCTACGGAGACATCGTCCTCTTCTCTCCCACCCCCCTCTCTAAATGAGATCTTGCTGTGTGGGTCCATTTGGCTTTGAAAGTGTAACCCTCCAGTCTCAGCCTCCTGGGTGTGGGGTCACAAGCATGCATCACCAGGCTCAGCCGAGGGCTCCGAGGGCTCCGTTTGTCATAAGAACCTCAAGACCAAGAGTGTAGTGAACTTCCGGGATGCTGGTGACACGGAAAGCCAACCTCACAGGAGCTGGGCCCGGTGACGTGTGTCTGTAACCCCAGAATTTGAGAGGCTAACGCAAGAATGAAAACAACATACAAGAATCTGTGGGGAAATAGCTTTAGGAGGGAAGTTTATAGCTATAAGTGTCTCCATTAAAAAGTCAGCGCAATCCCAGATAAATAACAAATGACCCACCAGGGGGACTTGGAACCAAAGGAAGCCAATCTAAAAATTAGTAGAAGGAAATGAACAAAATCAGAGCTTTAATTACTGAGCCAAACTAAAAGAACAACATGAAGATTTGTTGCGAGTTGGCCAAACTAGCCAAAAGAAAAATACACAGTAATAAGATAAGACAGCAAAAGGCATTGCAATATGTATCACGAATCCCAAGGATTACAGAGAACATTTTGAAAGCATGTGTTATCATAACTGGAAAGTCTAGAGGAAATGGACACGGTTCTAGAAATAAATGATCTATCAATAGAGTAAACTAAAAAGATATAGAAACTGAAACACATCAAGAACAACCAATGTACCAACCTGATACACACTCCCAGCAAAGTACATTTTCAGGCTACAAAGCCAACCTGCGAACACCAGTAGTCAAAAACTGCTGAGCGAGAAAATAGCTAAAGCCATTCATTCCCTTGCACTACAACCCCCAGCAAAAACACTTAGAACAAACCCAACCAAAAACACGGAACTTGGAAAAACTGGCAGGGAAGCGACGTTTCGCTCTGGGTGCTGAGGCACGAGGTCCACTTGCCGCATTTGGATGCAACTCTCCTCCCCCTCCCCCTGCTTTTGTGTTAATTTTAATGACAAAAAGAGCACAGGAGTGAGAACCTGGTATTTCACTTATATTGCATAGTAGGCTAACCAAACTAGACATGGAGGATAAGTTAAATTATTTTTATAACTCGGATGCAACATTTAACACACGCCCGGTGTGTTTCCCAAAGTGTCAGCTGCAACGAACGAAGAAATCAACGGGCAAATGAAAAAGAGCCAAACTGTCAGTCACTGGGCTGCTGAATTATAGGTCTGTGTGTAGCCTGGTCTCCAACTCACAGCTATCCTCCTGCCTCAGCCTCCCGAGGCTGAGATTATTTGCTGAGTTTTCGCTGTGTCCCTGGACGGCAGACTGGGGCTCTGCAGGTGAGTTAGGGGGCCCTGGCCTCTTGCATCTAGACAGAGTGACGCTTTCCCTGTTGTGTTTGTTAGATTTTCTTTGATGTCAATTCAACACCCCGCTTTGTCTCAGACCTAAGGGAACGACTCTGATGTGAACTCACCGCTTCAACCACCTTTAAACACACAGCACGGTGGCACCGTCACCAACGTCTGTCTCCAGAACATTCCACTTGCCATCGCAACAGAAACACTTCCTGAACAGCAGCTGCCCACTTCCCATCCACGAGAGGGACCACCCGCTGCTTCTCTCATGTTGGGCTTTTTGAGCAGAGCACGGCTTTCTGAGGACCACCCACCCATCCTGGCATAGTGCAGAATCTCATTCATTTACTAAGGCTGATAACACATCCTGGGGCATGGGTAGCCACGTCGCCTTCATCTGTGCGTCTGGCACTGGGCATTTGAAATACTTCTCTCTGGGAAAAATCTTTGTTATAAATATTGGTGCATGACCCACCTTACCTTGTAAGTTTGTTTCATACTTTACAACTAACCCTTAAGAAAGAAAATATCTTCTAAAAAATGAGTTGATAAATAGGGCAAAAGGCCTCTCTCATATATCTCTATAATTTGTCTCTCATCTATTATCCAGATATCATCTATCTATAAACCTATCATCATTTATCCATCTATCTCTCTAGCATGTATATCATATACTATCTATCCTATTTCAGCTAATATCTATCTTATCTTTCTAGCCCATCTTTTTATCTTATACTTATCTATCTTTCATTATCATCCATCATCTAATCTATCATCTATCTTATTGTTTGTTTATATGTATCTGTCTATCATCTATCTACTTATTGTCTTTCATTTATCATCTACCTATTTCTATCCTTTATCTGTTTATCTATCTATCTATCATCTACCTACCTATCTATCATCTTTCTATCTCTATCTATCCTGAGCATGTGCTAATGGCTGATTGACTCATAGTTCTGTGCAATAAGATAAAATGTTCCTCTGTTCACATACATAAGAACTATCAATTTCAAATACCATTGACATTAAAGGAATATAAGATGAAGAAATGGTATCAATTATTATCGAATATTAAAGTATAATACTTGCAGCGAATATCGAGGCTGACTTCAGCAGGGCAGCTGTGTTTGCTTGTGAAAAGATCAATGATGATTACTTTTCTTGCCTTCTCAACCTTTAGGACACAATTTTGCTCTGCAAAGTCTTATTTCATTCTTGCAGTAGAGATAGTCAATTGGTTAAGATGTGAGATTGATTGAAAACCTTAATGGAAAATATAAGGGAAGATTTGCCAGCTTTCTATGGTTACTTGATCAAAATGCTAACAACTCGGCTACACAAACTGTGTGATCATTTGTCTGACAGAATGTGGTGATCACGAGTCACTGCCATGAACTGTGTTCTTCTTACACACGTTTTGCCCACTTTTGAGAGATTATCTGTGTCTGCCGTCTGCTCGCTGCTTGACAGAAGTAGTTCTGTGTTCATGACAGAGTCCACTTGGTCCTTGTGACCCGATGAGCACGTTGTAGGATTTATGTTTCTAGTTTTATCATTATCGTCATGCTCCGAAATCACCGTTCAGCTTTGGAAGCTGGGATGAGACCGTGAGATGCAACTGTGGCAAGGGAAAGTCTAATAGATGAAACTGACAGTCAGGCGGCAGACAGGAAGATGATTGTCATAAGCTGGGGCTCACCAGTCCCAGCCGAGCTGGCCCTCATAGCGCATGCTGCTGTTAAGAATGTAAGTCCTATGTGAAAAGGGTGATTAATCTTACCGTTCACATTTTTAGGTGATCTGTGGACAAAGTGATTACATTGTCTTTTTTTTTCTTCTGAATCTCTAAATGAGTTTGAGACTGTGAAAGACTTCTATTTGTTATTTATTTTTCCATTGTGTGAGTGTGGGGTGCATCATACTTGCATGTGTGTGTGTGTGTGTATGTGTGTGTGTGTGTGTGTGTGTGTGGTCATGCACATGTGTATGTGTGTGTGCATGTGGAGGCCCAGAGTTGACATGGAGAATCCTTCTCGATCGCTCTTCCATCTTGTTCTTTTGAAGCAGGGTCTCTCTCTAGTCACGCCTGGAGCTCACCAATAGGGCTGTATCACTAGACAGCTTGCTCCAGGGATCCCCAATTTCTGCTCCCACGGCTGGCTGGCATCATGGGCAGGAAGCCACGCCCACCTGGCATCTTATGTGCAGTTCGAACTCTTGTCTTTTTGCTTGCATGAGAATTGCTTTCTCCGCTGAGCCATCTCTCCAGCTCAGAGGAGAGCAAGAGATTTCTAGTGACACAGAGAGACACATTCACACACACAGAGATACACAGACACACAGATATAGACAAACAGACACACACACACACATACACATAGACAGACATATACATACACAGAGACACACATACACACAGACATATACACAGACACACACACATACACAGAGACAGACATACTCAGAGACAGATATATACACAGACACACATATACATAGACACACATACACACAGATATACACATAGGCACACAGATATACAGACATACAAACATATATACAGATAGACACATAGACATACAGACACATAGATATACAGACACACACATGCACTTAGACACACAGATATACTCACATACACACAGATAGAGTCATGTAAACAGATAGACACACATGCACACAGACATAGACACAGACTGACACACAGACACACAGATATACATACACACCTATACACATACACTCAGACACACAGACAGACAGGCACACAGACAGATATGAGATAAACACACAGACAGACATGCAAACACATAGACACAGACATACATATAGACAGACAGACAGACATAGATACAAAGACATAGGGAGAGACACGTAGACAAGTAAATTCTAGCAGATGAAACTATCTAAGTGTAGAGAGAAATTGTGTTGCTTGCAAGAAAATGCAGAATAGCTTTGTGGAACATTATAAGATGAACAGATTAGAACAGTAATTGTGTATTTAGACAAATATCTGAACAGAGGTTGGCATTTGAAGGACATCAGAGACAGCATGCGCACTTCCCCTTGACTGAGAGACACAGAGAAGTTGCAGCTCGTTGCGCACCTGGCTCCTGTGTTTGTGGCAGGTTTGATTTCTTTTCACGTGTTTAGCTGAGACAAAGTCTCGCTGTGTAGCCCAGGCTGGCCTGGAACTCACAATGTAGCCCAGGCTGGCCCAGAACTCACAATGTAGCCCAGGTTGGTCCTAGACGCTGAATTCTTCTCCCTTAACCTCCTGAGAGCTGGGCTTACTGGCAGGCACCACCATGCCAGGCATTGTATGATTCTTTAGTTCAGATGAGAAAACCATTCTGGTTTTTTCCTGGCGATTTCCCTCAGCAAATTGCTGTCATTTACCAAACGTTTCCCCAGCCCACCAGTATCGGCAGTGATGGATGTCCAGGGCTTCTCCCAGAGCCCCTGCAGGATTCTCAGGGGCCCAGGGTATGCGGACGGCATGCCAGCTCTACTATGGGTCCTGCTACCACCTGGTCCCTGTCCTCTCGCCTCTGGCCAGCAGCCAGTCTAGAACCTTCTTCTTTTCCAGTTGCTCGGTGGGATGAAGAAAGGGTTAAGAATGGCATCCCTATCTCTGTCTTCCCACAAGCAGAGGAGGGAGGGCGGGCAGGGTGCGCTGATTACCAGCAGGCCATAGGGCCAAGCTAGTGTTTCAGGAGGCGTAATGGAAAGACGGCGATAACAGTGGAGAACTGCTTGTGTCCCAAAGATTGTATCAAGAACATGACGATCGGATTGGCTTCTGGATAAACTGACTACGGCTTATTTTCTTCCTGCAATGAGCAAACACCATGATCTGTGGAGCCCCGATCTATCCTGAGGGTATTTATTCTGTTCTCCTGGCTCCCAGCAGCACAGTAAATAAGCTAATGGCTCGTCATTAGCCGGTGTCCCAAAAGCCGCATCTCCTTTGGAACCTCCAAAGGCCGAGGATGCTCGGCTTCCACAATGACAAGACTGGGCAAGTGAGGAGGCCGCTGTACCTTTCCCAAGTGTGTTTTTAAAAGGAATTGTGTCAACAATTCGATTAATAAAAAAACTAACAAAAACGTTCTTAATATTTATCGAGAATGAAAACCGACACAACTTCGGAATGCGGCTCGGCGATATCTTAAAAATAATGAAAATGATAGGGGCTGGGGTGGGGATGTGGTTTGGTTGGTAGAGAACTTACCCAGCATGTGTGAAGCCATGGGTTTGAGTCCTACCGCTGTAGAAAGCTGGGCTTGTAGCAGGTGTGTAATCTTAGTGCTGAAGAGGATCAGAGGGTAGGGGTCATCCTTGGTGACACAGTGGGGTGCAGGCCAGCCTGGGCTGCAGGACACCTCGTCTCAATAAAGGGGGCGAGGGGGCTCCTGTTCACCAACCAACCAGGTGGTCTGAGCTTGGGAACGTCCACATGGCAGAAGAAAAGACTCACATTCCAACAGCTGCCCTCTGACCTCCCTCTGTGCCCCGTGGCATACACGCGCATTCTCTCTCTCCTTACCTACTCATAAATAAATAAATAAAAAATAAACAAACAAACAAACAAATAAATAAATAAATAAATATTTCTTTAATTAAAGAAAAGACTTTATGACCCTCAGTGCAGGCAATCCTATTTCTAAAAGCTGACCCGCCAAGTTTAGTTACATTAGCTATGTGCAGAAGGTTACGTGCCAAATAATTCATCAGTGGTATGTGATCAATACAAGGATTGATGATGATTAGGACTTATCGATAGATATTTTTGTTTCGTTCATGCTAGGAAAATCTCTCTACCAATGTCTACAAAAAAACAGTGGCTGCTGGATTTTTATTGGGATTTTGCCGAATCTATAAAACCTTGACACAATAGATTTACCCAGATTGATTTATTTGGGTAGCACTAATAATTAGTAATCTAACCCATTATCAAATATTTAAATTTATTTAAATACTTTAAATTTTCTCTCAATGTTTGGCCTTTTTTTAATATAAAGATCTTAGGAATCTATGTTAGCAACACCTTTTGGATTTTTAGTTCTGTTTCCTTATTTATTTCTTCTTTTATAATTATTATTTTTCTTTCCATTTGCCTTTCATTTATTTTCTTCTTTTTCTAAGTTTCTTAGGTACTTAATTAATTTGTTTTTTTCACTGATAATAAGATGGCATACATCTTTTTATGTGTGTGCTTTTGTGCATGTATGTGTGTGCGTGCACGTGTGCATGATGGAGGTGTGTATGGACACAAGAGTGTGTGTGTCTGTGGAGGTCCAAGGATGACATTGGAACTCTCCCTAGATTGTTCTACCTCCTTCTTGCTTTGCTCTGGGGTTTCCCAGGCTCTGCCTCCCAGGGCCATAATTGCAGGCCACTGCCATGTCTACCTGTCATTTTCACAAGGGATCCTGGGATCCGAACTCAGATCCTTAAGCTTGTACGGCAAAGTCTGTGACCCCGAGCCATCTCCCACCCCGAGGTGCCACTCTTCTATCCTGTGAATCTCCTCCTGAGAATTCTGGTTTTACTCCCTACGGATTCGGACTAAACTGGTTTTTAATCTTTTCTTCCCTACAAATTCTGTAATTTCACCTTGTAGTGGTCTTTCACGCCAGTGTTCTAAAAGAGGGTTTTAAATAACCGAGTGAAATGACTTCCCTTTTATTCCAGTTTTACTAGTTCCTAATTTTCTTACAGACTGCTGCTAGAGTGTTCTACTGCTCAGTGCTACCATTTGAAACTCGTTCTGGGGTCTTCACTGTGGCTTGATAGAACTTACAGGGTCTTGAAAGGGACTCTCAACCTCTGCTTTCAGGCAACACGGTTCTCAGTATCCACATCTGCACCATCACCTTGCACATAACTAACCGTGTCTGGCCCACAGATGGTTGTGTCTATTTGCGCTTAGGCTCCTGGGCTCGGCTTCTAGCAAAGACTTGAGCATCGCCGTGGATCATTTATCTGGCGTTCACCACGTGCCACTTTCCCCCCTGTGCCTAATGCTGCTGGTTTCGCTTCCTCTGGTGTAGACATCGCAGCTCCGGATGCTTCCTCTTTGCCTTTGCTGGTATCTTGACCCAGATCTTCTGCTCTAAGCAAGGTCTAGGACTTGAAATGTAGCGGCGATGAACCCCTGATCCTACTGAGGAGGAAGAGCAAGTCCAGCGAGAACAAAATACCACGACGTCTATGTGCGGAAAGGCAACGACTTTCCTGAGCCGGCCTTTGAACATTGGCTGTGACCGGGCGATTACTTCCCCTTCATCTCCCAGCTCAAGAATACTTTCCAAACCTCTGGCTGTACAAGCAGCAGGGAGAGAGACTCGCGCTCCCGCCCTCCTCCTTTCTTCTTGCGGCTCCCAGTCGTTTTTCCTTCTATTTGCAACACATCAACATCCCCAGGGGCTCTGCTGCGGGTTGTGGGGTAGAGACCTCTCTCCTCCTTGTGAGCCCCTCGGGGGCTGCCTTGGCTTTGCCAGATTCCATCCACCCTGGCGATTCACACCTCCTGTGGTCATCCAGGATTGTTTTCGCATTTTGGGTCTTGTGTTTTCTTACCTCTTCTCTTTCTTCTCTTGTATTTCGACAGTTTTTATGCCTCTGCTTTTTTCTTGGCATTTTGAGAGAGCGGGACAAGACATACGTACGTCAGCTACTTTATTTAACAGAATCCTCAATGACTCACTGTGAAAATAAATGCTTTGTACCCAAAAGTTCCAACAGACAGAAATGATACTTTCTGAACATATTGATGATTTTGTAATTTTGTTCCTTGGGTACAGTATTCTAATTTATTGCCTTCGGTGTTCTTGCAATGGTTGCTTATTCATTTTTAAATGATGCAGAGCGTTTGTTTTATACTTGTAGGAAGAATCTTATGACGTGCCGCCTTCTGGATACGGTATGGCCCATGTCATCATGAACATACAGCAGCTGTGGTCGTTTGCTTTTTAAGACTTGTGTTGGCTTTGTTTGGAGGCAAGAGCTCACTTGTAGCCCAGGCTGGACCAGAACTCTGTCTGTAGTCCAGGCTAGCCTTGAACTTGGGACGATCTTCCTACCTCAGCCTCACCTGGACAGACAACGGGATTTGCCTGCTGTCTTCGCGTGCTTGATCTTATTGTGGAATATAACAAGTATTAACCGTTCGGAGATTTGTGGACGTCTGTGCTATTCCGAGTTTTTGCTTTTTTATGAGTCATGTTCCTGAGTTTCTTCGTGGTTGCGTTTAGGTGCCCACAAGTACAAATTTTGGTTGTGTGTAGGCAATCGGGGTATAATTAGAGGAAGACGGGGCGTGCATGCCTTCACCCCTGCCTTAGCAACATTCACTGTGGCCCCAAAGGGTTTTCCAACTTTTCACACCACCTGCCGCCAGTACCTCTTGCTATTCCTTGCTTTTCCCAATGCTTGGAATTGTCATACGTCAAAACTTTCCCTGCAGGGCAAACAAACTACCTCTTGTATAATTTTCATTTCATTTCATAAATTTCATTTCTTGGTGAAACACACTGAGGAACATCCATAGGTTCATGGGCCATTCTGTGAAGCACTAAAACTGGTCTCTTTGACCTTTTTAAAGTCAATTTCCAGGGAAAGCAGACCAGTTAGATACCGGTGTTAACTGGACAATTGAGAGCTGAGCCTTTGGGTACACCTCATGAAGAACTATTTAGTCAAGACAAGTCCCAGGGAGACTACTCAGGCCAGAGTGGGTGGGGCCAGGCCCTGGGCAGGTCGAGATGGAGGGAGCTGGTTGGTATCTTGGCAGACCGGGAAGCTAGAAAGCACGGCGCTCTCTCGGCTCTCCTGAGAACATGACGCGGCCAGTTCCCTCGGATCCTGATGTTGGTGTCTGCGGCCTGTCAAGCTGATACACTGGAACCAGAAACTGGAACTGGAACCAGAATCTGTAAGCCAGGGATGAATCCGTTCTTCCCCTGCGCTGTTGGGGTCTGGTACCCCTTCAGCAAACAGAAAGCCCATGGTTCCGGATGCAAGTCCTCTTGGGATGTGAGCGGTTACAGCTCGATTCTGCCTGTGGGTGCTTCATCTCGCGCCTTTCCCTCTGATGCACAGACACGCCCGGCAGCGCACCCACCCTTTGCTCCACCGTCGGTATTTCTTGCGTTCTGTGTGATACAGTCAAGTCCTAACCTGAGCTCACAAATATATGTTCTGGCTCTCATTTTCCTCCTAAAAACCAGACATTATTCCTACGTTCATATGCCACAAAGAAAAATAAGCACGAATCCGCCTAGATTCGACCCTTGGGTGTGGCTTGAAGTTGGGTGGCAAGGAAATTATACTGAGGGTATAGTCGTCCCTTGGGACTGTTTGCTGGAGATCGACCCTGACCAGCCATTTTGTGGAGTCCCCTTTATCTCAGGCTACATGCTGCCCACTCCCTGGTCTGCTCAATGCCCTCCCATCGGCTCAGGGTTCCCATTGCTAAACTCTACAGTCAATTCTGACATAAGTAGAAAGCCTTCCTTGGATTCCTTCCATCAAAGGACCTTGGCTTAATTTGTTTGTTGTGTTGCTGTATAAATTTCAGTCAGTTGGTTGAGCAAGGCCGTAGAAGCCCATTGAGCTTTTTTGCTTGGAAATCACAAGTAATTGATTAGTTATTTGTGCAGCTTCTACAATATTGAGTCCAAGAACATAGCATTACCTCCCCATTTGTTGAGACTTCTTTTGTAATATTATTGGCAGAGTCTTCCCCATACTTTCTTTATTCTGACATGCTTGTTAGTTTGAAATGTAGTATAAATGGTAGTTGTTTTGTTTTTCCAGTTTACCATGTGTGTACATGGATGTGTTTGCGTGTGTGTGTGTGTGTGTGTGTGTGTGTGTGTGTGTGTGTGTATGCATGTGGGCAGTTGGTATCTGGAATCATCCTCTATCATTCTTCCACTGTATTCTTTTTAAAACAAAATCAAGTCCAGAATTCACTGATAGGGCAATTCTACATCTTGCTCTGAGGATTTCTAGTCTCCGCTTAGAATTACGGGTAGGATGCCATACTCTTGCAGTTTCACAGATACAATCTGGGGATTTGGAACTTGGTACTTTAACTACTGAGTCATCTCCCCAGCCCATAGATGGTATTATTTATGCAAGTTATTTTATTTTCAACTTGTTGCTGGTGATTAGATGCATGACTGATTGATTCCTACCCAGCTACAATATTGTAAGTCTTACTAATTCTAGTAGCTTATCTCTAGATCATCTTGGCTATATTTGAAACATATAACATTATTATCTATAAATTACAAATCTCTGGTACTTTCTCATTTGTGTTGCTTTTGTGTCTCTTGTCTTACTGCCCTTCTTTATGAAGTTGAAGTTGAATACAGACATCTCTGCCATTTTTTTTTGTCTTTTGGTTTCTTCGTGCAAGATTTCTATACTCACAATTAAGCTTAATGAGCGAATCCCTTTTCAAAGAATCAGTGCCTTTTAATGAGGATGGGTTATTTCCATTCTGCTCCAACTTTTCTGAGACTTCCTAATGTCCTAAGTGGAAACTGAACTTGACCTAATGTGTCTTCGGCATCAGTTAAGACGGGGCATGCTCCCCATTTAATCTATTAGTAGAAGCAGCCTCTTTGCTGTGTGTGATGGTTGGAGTTGGGAAAGGATTGGTGACTTGGGGGTCACAGCTGAGGGGTTGTCACACTCCCACGGGGCCGTGGCTTCTGTCTCAGATGCTGTGGTTCCTGAACTCCGGGAGTGTCACCTCACATCCAGGGGAACAGAGTCATCTCAGGAATGTGCAGGTCGCTTGGAAGCAAGTGACCTGCCACAGCCCTGAAAGCGTCACTCCTGGATTATGTTGTGTATAGAGCGCAGAACCACCTGTCCCTAGTCCCATCTCAGTTCAATTCTGCCCCTCTTCCTGAGTTGGCGTGTATGTATGTATACATGCGTGTGTGTGTGTGAGTGTGTGTGAGTGTTTGTGTGTGTGTGTGTATGTGAGTGTTTGTGTGTGTGTGTGTGTGTGTGTCATGTAGAGCTGGAGGATCCTTGGGCATCAGAGTTTCAAACAATCCCCCCAAGGGGTTCCAATCAATAGAAAGATTGAGAGCCACTCATCTATCCCTTCTTGAAGCTGAAAGTCACGTGCAAGATCTTGAGAGACCACAGAAGACATTTAATCATGGTCAAGTCACATGGGCAATAGAACTAAAAAAAAAAAAATACTTTAAATGTGTCCTGAGCACTGCTCTTCCTGGCCCATAAGAGGGAAGTCCAGGACCGCATTTGCCTCCTGCCTGCCAATATTAATGACACCTGGAATGTTTCAAGCTATCCTTTGACATATCAAAAATTAATGGGACTAAAGTTCAAATTATTACTGCTGCATGCTTCGGCAAACAATTATGGGACAAGATACCTGCCTTCTTTTCACTTGTAAATTTGGTAACTTGGTTAATTTTTGGAGTTGCCCTTTTAGTGCTAATTGTCCTATGTAGATGCAAATGGCAAGCAGTAACCTGCCCCTGCAACGGACACCTAGTAAACAGTTAGATGATTGGTGGCTGTCCCCCAGAGCGGAAAGATAGCAACACCTGATTGGACCCTGTCCCTGTATAAGCCCAAACCCTTCCTTAATAAATCTGAATCTGCAGCATCTCCTCTACTGCTGCTTCTCACCTGATTCCCAGGGTCTGGCGGTGACCCCGTCGCCTGCTCACCCCCTCACCTCGAGTCCCCGAGGCCCCACTGTTTCCTCCTCCTTTCCCTGGCTAGTCCAGTGGGGATTGGGCAACATCAGTTTACTTCAGTGAGACCCAGCAGCGCAAAGGGCCGGCAAGGCATCCCAGAGGAAGAACGAGAGGAGGAAGAGAGAAGAAGACACAGGAGTGGCAGGGAAGCTACTCACTCGATTTTCTCTGGCAGGTCCGTCTGAGTCATGCACACGCAATTGACCAAGATGGTGATGGTGATAAACACGGTGAACCACCTGAGAGGCCTGGTTAAGGAAAAGCAGAGTCTCTCCATCCCCGATGTTATCGATGCCAAAGGGTGACGAGGGGAACCTGGCGAGTCACCAGATAGACTCATCATCTTTCCAACTCATCATCTTTCCAACGCGTGGCTGAGAACTGACTCTTTATTAGCGCTGGTGCTGAGGATCAAACCCAAGGCCTAGGGCGTGCTGGGCAAGCCCTCTACCACAGAGCCAACCCAAACCCTGGGCACATGATTTTTTTCATGCCATGGACCTACAAGTGGATTTTGCCATCAACATTTAGGATCTGAGCAAACAAATCAACACAGTTTAGACAAACCTTCTGCACCAGGCTGAATCTTGACGCCTGTTAACCACACACTGAGCTCATGAGCTTGGATCTATGTGACCACAGACCCCAGACCAAGAGGGAAGGAAATGGATTTCCTTCTCCTTTTCTACTCTGTGGCTTTCAGGCCACTCTACCAGGTGGCTTGAAGTTTTATACAGCAAAATCTCTCTCATTGAAAAGTATATAGGAAAAGTTACGGGGTCGAGTTAGGGCAAAGTGGAAAGCAGAAATAAGTGAAGGAAATCATGTTAGCCAGATGGTTCTTCTAACCTGGGCTTGACCTGTACTGAAGTGGTGGATTCTGGGTAGAGTGTGGAGGAAGTCACAGGGTGTTCATGAAAGGACCTTCTGAGAAGAGTTGCTGGGACTAGCCAGAGAAAGAATCTTAGAAGTGAAGATCTGTCCAAGGGATGCCCAGAATGGAAGTAGACTTTGAAAGGAACTTGAGTGAACAGTATAACAGTTGGAGGAGATGGTGGTAAGGACTGAAGACAGACCCTTCCCATGCAGACATGTGGAAGTGCTGAGATCTGACTCATGCTTACAAGGAGAGATGAAGCCCAGAGAGACTGTCACACACAGAGAACTCCACTCACCTCTCATGCCAAAGCAAGCGGAAGTATTGAAACCCATTTGAATTCCTGTAAATGCCCTGCTTTGTGGTTACTTAGGAACACATCTATTCTGGACTGGGAAATCTAGCAATTAAACCATTTTTTTCTGATTTACAATTATACTAAGAAATATGCTCACAAGGCAAAATTATAAACTACGAAATATGTTCACACAGGGAAAATTTAATCCAAGGATGGATTAAAGCCAAGCCTTTGATTCTACAACTTTTAAAATTAATAGAATCTGTGTATGTGTGTGTGTGTATGTGTGTGTGTGTGTGTGTATGCCCACACTCATGTACACACATTCACGTCTGTAGATACCATGACACATGTGCAGACATCAGAGGATAGCCTTGGTATAATACTTGTCTTTACATTCTCTAAGACAGGGTCTCTTTGCTGTTTTGGGCTGTATATGCCAGATTAGAAGATTTAAAAGCGTCTGTGGCTTCTCCCATCTCTGCCTCCTTACGAGAAATACTGGATTTGCAGATATTCACCTTACAGTTTTTATATGGGTTCTAGGGATTTGAACTCAGGTCTTCCCACTTGAATGGCAAGTTAAGGGCTCTTAACTGAGCCATCCTCCCCCCTGAACCCCAGTCCCTTTTATGATATCTTAGATATTCACAGAAGATGTGATTGGAGTTATGATTTTGGATGAAGCATTAATTATAAAATTGAAAATTCCATACTGTGAAAGAATCCCATCTGGGGCTGTAATTACCAAATTGATGAGATTTAAATACATCTGCCTACTTTTGCGAGGACAGCCCTCAACAGATTCCTGTCCAGCCGTGACTCCTCCAGGTAATTACTTCCTCATCAAACTCCGGATGAAAGGAACATTCACCTGTCACTCTGTTGTTGAGAGAGTTTTAGTCGCTAATTAGTGGCTTGTTACTTATCTAGATGCAACCTAGGCTCTTACACGTTTGCAATTTCTCATTTGCAATGTCGGTGTCACGGTATGTATTTTCAATAGCGCGGCAACTGTACAGATGACCTGGGAGAGAATGAGGTTAATGCACTTCCCTTCACTTCTCCTCCCTCAGTACACGCCCTGCTCGGAGCAGGCAGCGGGTTGGACATCTTTCCCAGCTGCCTGAGCCTGGACGATTCATGAGACACCCGAGGGTCAGCTTCATTCTCTATCAAACGAGGAAGATAATCTCTGCCTGCAGTCCCGCTGTCCTACGCTCAGGAAGTCGTGAGCAAATGAGAAGGTCTATTATGGTCCAGTGTGCCTTGGAAGGGACTGGAAAAAATTCAGAAAACAGAATTCCTGCTGGTTAGCATAAAGATAACTACGGAAAGAAAAAAATGGGCTGTCCTTCATCAAGCAGCTGTTGAGTACGCATATGGCTTCTGGCCAGAAGACTGCACAGCAAGACCCTGGCTGTCCCCCAGGGGAGGGGGGTGGGCCTGGAAGAGGAGGAGTGCTTGTCCACGGACCTTGTGACTACAGGGGCTGACTACTATCTGCCAAGCCATGGGGCAAGGGCTGTTCTGCAGAGCAGCTTCCGAGAAGTCAGGGCTGAATTTGCCATTAAGAATTTGCTGGTTAGAGAGCCGGGGAGTTAGCTCACAAGCAAAAGGACCTGAGTTCAGATCCCCAGATCCCATATAAAAGTGATGGGTGGAAATGTGGTGAAGGCCACCGACAAGTCTAGACCTGGAAACCCCCAGAGCAAAGCAATGAGGATGTTTCACCCTTTTGGCCTCCACAGGCATGCACACTGCAGTGCATTCTTGCATACATGCCTGCACACACACACACACACACACACACACACACACTTGCAGTTTGGGCAAGTCAGTAAGGAAGACCCTTGGAAGTCAGGCCACACCCCTCTTCATCTGCTAGTTTGTCTTGAACAGGTGCTTCGGATGCTGTGCAAGCAGCTGCGGTCCTGCAAGACAGGGGACCAACGTGTATTCAGCATGCTCTCCTGGAAGGAAGGAACCTCAGAGTGCCAGGATGGTGAACCTGCTGGTAGTTCGGGGAGGAACATGCGATACTGGCAGAGCCCCGGGACCTGCGAGGTCCTCAGGAAATGTCCGGGCTCTGCCTGTCCTGGAATGTTCTCTTTGCACCCTTCCTTCACCTGGTTATGTGAGGGAAGGGATTGGGAGCAACCTGACAGTGCGGGGGTGATGTGGGGGCCCATGATACCGAGAAACTAACACTAGGGACAGACTCAGGAAGGACAAATTTACTGGAGTTGAGGCTCAGTGAGCTTGAGTGGGGAGGGACCGTGAGTGGAAGAGAGAGTTTTACAGAGAGGACGGGGAGAGAGGAAGTGCTCCACAGAGCACGATGTGGCTGGGGCAGACTCAAAGAGAAGGTGGAGAGAGCCCTGGGCAGGGCGGTTCTAGGGAAGTAGGGCAGTGTGTGTGTGTGTGTGTGTGTGTGTGTGTGTGTGTGTGTACGCGTGTGCGTGTGCGTGTGCGTGTGTGTGTGTGCGTGTGTGTTTAAAGAAGCATTACATTCCAGTAAGTGAATACTCTTGTGTGATGGTCAAGGACCCATGCTTAGGATCCAGGGCAAAGGACCCACCATGCCTAGGAGCCAGGGCAAAGGATGCACACTAGCCACGAAGCACTTCCTGGCTGTGGTGTCATGGGGGACAGAGGCCACGCATGACGGCAGAATGGACCAATGAGAACACTCTCCAAATCCCGTTTCCCCCAGGCACGTCCAGTTCGTCACCAGTGAATCTGATCTGCCCATAGTTTGCGCAAACATCTCTGTGTCGTCACCGCTCTGGGATATTGGGCACATTAAGGCACACGTACGGCGTTTTTAATGCCATGAGTTTGTGGCATCAGGATTCAGTTGGAGGAAGTTTCGACTGATAACCTTTACCCAAGGCACCGGATCCAGCAGACACAGCCCGAGGCCGTTAGGGTGGGAGAAGCAGCCACCGCTCAAAGGATACGAGTGCACGGACACTTTGATGGCCGTCCTTCTGACCGGATTGAAGGGGCTGAACAGCCACAGAGCCCGAGTGGCACTAAACCTGGAGATGGTCCTCCCTTTGTTCAGCACCATGAACGTCTAGAAGAAACAGGGCAGAGCGCGAGCTCTAGTGAGAAACACGAATCCTGACATAGCCGTGTGTGGGCGCCGGGGCGGCCTTAGCTGGCGGTCACAAGCAAGACTATATGTAAAGCATGTCTATATCATATCTATGTACAAATGTGTCTCTATGGTATCTATGTATGTACACAGAGTGAGTACATATCATGTCTATGTACAAAATATATCATGTTTATATATAAAGCCTATATACATCATGTCTATGTACAAAGCATGTCTATATTGCAATGAACGTAGCATGTCTCTATCATGTGTATGCACAAAGTGTGTCTATATTGTGTCTTTGTACAAGGCATGTATATATCATGTCTATGCACAAAGCATGCATATATCAGGTCTATGTATGTACACATATCATGTTAGAAATTAAAAAGTTAGGAAAATGTAAAACAGGTTCACCTTCTAGTGGCTACTGCTGGCGACATCATTTACTTATGTTTACCATTACATGCATATAAGAGAATGTGAGAAAGACATCAAGGTATTATTAGGAGATGATTTTTTAAATTTTATTTTCATTTATTATTCATGTATGTATGTGTGTGTATCAGAGGGCACTGTGTGTCCCTGTGGAGGACTAAGAGTGACACTTTGGAAGTCATTCTGGATTGCTTCTACAGCCTTTTGGTTTTGCTCTGGGATTTCCCAGGCCCTACCCATCAGGGGTCAGAAGTTCAGGCTATCGCTGTTTCTGCCTGGCTTATTATGTGGGACCTGGGATCCAAACTCAGGACCTTCTGCTTGTGAGGCAGAGTCTTAACCCCTGAGCCATCTCTCCAGCCCAAGATGATTTTGTCTCGCTAGCCCATGAAGAGAATTTGGAAGACTCCAGGGGGTCTAGAATCACACTCTGAGCCCCTCTGGGCTTTGTTCTTCCTCTCCTTTCCCCCCCATCCTCTCTACTTTCCACCTCAAATTTCCTCCTCTCTACTCGCAAGGAGGGCTAACACATCCGGAAGCATCCGCGGGAACAACGAACTTTCCCAATGAGTGCTATGGCCGCTGTTTGCTTTTAAGGTGTTGGCCTCATTACTTTGGATCATAAATGTCATACAGGTTTAAAGAAAGCACCAGCAAGGAGAGTTCAATGTACTTATGTCGGTTGAGCCTCTGGTCATCTAGCCCTTCACCCGGGGCCGGGGGCCACCCAGACTCGCTCCTGAGAACGAGGTTCCCAGGCCTGGCTCTTACCCGGTGTGTGCTGTAGAAGGGGTCTAGGTCCTCCAGGGGCTCCGCGACCAGATCGGCCGGGAGCTCGCCGTAGAACTTGGGCAGCTGGTTGCAAGCCTTCAAGTCCAGCTGCGGCCGGGGCTTCTCTTCCTGGTCCTTCCGCTTCCTGTGCCTCTTGGCTGCCTTGTGCGCGGCGATCTGCTTCTCAATCTCCACCAGCGACTCCGGGGTGAACCGGCGGAAGTTGGTAGTTGCCACGGACCCAAAGGGGAAGTCCATCTTGTCATTCTTCTCCGGGAAGACTTCCCGCTCTATGAGAGGAAAGGGAACCACTGAGAGGTGACGGCTGGTCCCAGCTCCTCTCTCCCTCCCCTGACCCCATCTGGGCTAAGTCAGCGCCTTACGCTCTCTAGCGCTCTCGTGACTCCCACGGGAGGCTCCCCGGAACGCCTGTGGTGGACTCTGGGGGAGGCTGCTGATCTTATCCACAGACACAGGTGGTCTCTGCACCCCTATTGCTTCTTTGACACTTCATAGCTGTTTCCTGTCCCTGCCCCTCACACATTTCTTCATTTCTAGGATTCCCAATTTCTGCCCCCACCTCTCTTTGCATTGACTGTCATCTCCTTGCTCTTGAGTCTCAACCTCACATCTGCTTTCTGCCCATAACTTTTTTAATTTAGTAATTTCTTCTTTTTGTTTTTGACAGTTTCATGCTTGCAACAAGTCATTCCATCCCGTATTTATTATCCCTTTCCCACTAACATCTCTTTTCCCAACCGTTCTGTCTCCTACTTCCAATGGGTGCGGTGACTGATGCTTGGAACCCCAGTAATAGGGGAGCTGAGACAGAAGGATTGCCACAAGGATTTCAAGGCCAGCCTGGGCTACATAGAGAGTGCCAGGCTAGCCTGGGCTATCAAGAAAGATTCTCCCCCAAATTAATGAGGGATGAAATCATTAAATGATTAAACAAAGAGCAGTTTGACTGGTGATGGAAATTGGCTGAATTGGTCCAGCCCAGGGATCTGGGATCTGGTTGACTCAGGAGTGTTGGGGGGAGGGAATTTTGAATACGGATGCAAATGACACCCCCCCCAATCACAGTGGGCAGGGCAGCGCCATGGATGCTTCCTATGGGCTCCTGTGCTTCTTAGGAAATGCTTCTCATAGGCCAGTCGTGGGTCACATGGTCTCCTGACATGCACCACTTCACATCTGAGTTGGTCACAGACTTGACCAAGCTTCACAAGAATTATCTGAATCTTCAGTTCACCGCATGACAAGGGCACCTTGAAGTGAGTTGATAAAGCATCTCTTTACAACTACCCAGTGCAGTCCGTATAGAAATCCTGAAGACAGGTAGGTGTTCTCTTAAATATAAGAAAACGAAGAGCCAGAGGGTATGGATGTTTACCATGGGCTATTGTGTGTGTGTGTGTGTGTGTGTGTGAGTGCATGTGCACGCATGTGTGCGTGGTGTATGTGTACATGTACACGTGTGCATGTGTGAATGTGCGTGTGGATACATGCGTGTACACACTGCACGCACATGCATGTATGTGTGGCGTGCATGTGTGTACATGTGTACGTGCATGTGCATGTGCATGTGTGTATGTATATATATGTGTTGTACTTGTATGTGTATATGTGTATATGTGCGTGCACTTGCATGTGCGTGCATGTTTGTGTGTATGTGTATGTGTGTGTATGTGAAGGCAAAAGGCGCCCTCAAGTGTCATTCATCAAATCTGCCTGCCTATTTTTTGAGACAGTATCTCTCACTGGTCTGGAACTCATTGCATAGGTTACACTGACCGGCCCGCAAGCTCAAGGGGCCCCTCCACCTCTTCAGCACTGGGATGACTAGTGTGCGCCCCCACACCTGGGTTTGTTAAGGTGAGCACTTTACCAAATGAGCCCAACCCTCGTGCTTAGTGACACACTGTGTGCTAATTGAGCTTGATTCTGAGTCTTTCCGTCTCAGCCTCTCCCGTCTGCGTGTCTGGCTCATCCTAGGAGAGCGCTGGGAGTTGAAGGAGGTGGAGACACATCTAGGTGAGTCTCCGATGGACCTTGGGGATCAGCCTCTTGCAGCTTGGGGTTCCTGGGCACGTCCCCATTAGGTCAGCACTTGGCTCTGTGTGGACGAGCAGGTGACTCTGCCGTCTTGTCCAGAGCTTGTCTGATAGGTGAGCGCGCCAGCCCCGCCCTTTGTGAGCCACTCCCCACGCTTCTCTTTCTGCTCAGCCTGTTCAGGGAGATGATCCGTTCCTGCCTTCGATTCCCACCCGCAGACCTTCCTTCTGACCTCCAGACGTGCCAGTCAGCAGAAGCTTGGTGCAACCATGACCCGCTCAGTGCGTGGTCAGACTGGCCTGTGACTCTCGGCTCACTGCCTGGTCCCCCTGAGTGCTGCATGCAGGCATGCGCCCCAACACCTGGTGGCGACTACATGCGTGTTTTTAATTGCTTTTTACTCTTAAGTATGTACGAGAGAGCACGCGTTTAAAGAGCAGGCATGTCATGACACAGAGAACAACTCTCAGAAATCAGTTCTCCCCTTTCACCATGTGGGCTTCCAGGCATTGAACTCAGGTCTCCAGGTTTGAAAACAGACGCTTTTCCTGCCGAGCCATCTTGCTGCCCCCTTACACCACCTCCAAGTAATTTTTCAACTCTCTTTTCTCTTTCCGAGTTGTTCTTTCGGTTTATAACCACACGGACTCTTCAAGTTCACCTTGTTAGAGACAACTTTCCTTCGCATCCTCTTGAGCAGCCAGCTCTGCCCACGGCCTGTCCCTTTACTTTCCTTGATTTTAAAGTGCTTGCTTCTCCCCCATCGCACGTCTCCTTCTTTCTGTTTGCTCACTTATCTCTTGCAACCAGAATATTCCTCCCTGACATTATGGATTCTGTCTGTTCAGTTAACCACGGAACCCCTAACATAGACTCATACCTGGGGCATTGTAGAGCATCAACAAATATTTGTTGACTAAATGGATGAATAGTCAAGGGGCTGGAAGAGGGTAAATAATACTGAATAAAACATTTCTGGAATTTGTCATCTGGCCTCAGAATTAAATTTGGGAAATGAGGGGAGAAAACACACACTTGAACAGGCATTGCAGGGTATGTAGTAATGGACTGTCTCATACAGAAATGAGGTGCCTCCTATCCAATACAAACTTAGTAAGAGGCTGGAGAGGGGCTCTATGGGGGGTGCTGGCTGAGCGCGTATGCAGACCTGAGTTTGGATACCCAGCATGCACCGCATGGAGCTCCTGGTGCATGGATACCCAGCATGCAGTGCGTGGAGCTCCTGGTGCATGGATACCCAGCATGCAGTGCGTGGAGCTCCTGGTACATGGATACCCAGCATGCAGTGCGTGGAGCTCCTGGTACATGGATACCCAGCATGCAGTGCGTGGAGCTCCTGCATGGTACACATCTGTAATCCCAGAGCTGGGGAACTGGAGAGAGACGATGTTTGTGGCTCACTGGCCAGCCAATCTCGCTGAACTGAAGATCTATAAGCCTCTGAGAGAGCCTGTCTCAGACAAAGAAGAGCTGGAAAGATAGCTCGGGGGTTAAAGCTTCTGCCTCACAAGCAGAAGGACCTAAATTCGGATCCTGGATCCCATATAAAAATGCCAGACAGAAATGGCCAGTGCCTGCTCTGGAAGGTGGAACCTGGGAGGAAAACAATCCAGGATGATTCCCAATGTTACTCGTGGGCCTCTACCAGCACACACAGTGCCTTCTGAAAAATATGCACACAACCAACCAACCAACCGATCAATAGATAGATGGGAAGTTAGGATGCCATGGTACGTGTTTGCCCCCTCTCACAATTCACGAATATGTGAACATCATGGAGATGTCTCTGGGCTGACACTATGCACATTTTTCACTGCATAGGGGGAGATAGCGACGAGCTACAGCTAGACAACAGTAACCAAGTGCGACTACACCCCGGGGAGACTGCTGTCTCAGGCCAGGAGTAGGACTAGGTTCCCTGGCCCATGGAACTTAAGCAAAGTGGTGTGAACACTGGGGATATTGCTGGGCTTCCCATGCGACAGGAACATAGGATTAAATGCTGCCGGCATGAACAGACCAGCCAAGACTTAGGCCATGTCTGAGATTTACACATTTTTAATGGCGATATTGACGAGTGTTGGCTAACCTGTTCATTACAATGAAAATATTTTATGTATTTATTTATAGTGTGTACGTGGTGTGTGTGTGTGTGTGTGTGTGTGCGGGCACTTGCTCGTGGTGGTCTCAGAGGACAACTGTCCAGAGCTGGCTCTCACCTGCCTGCCATTTTTTTGAGACTTAAGAAACAGGAGTGTATTGAGAGGTTGATGGTCTGCTAGCCACAGGAGTCACAGTTTAGCCTTAAGATGGCAAAGATGGGAAAGCATTAGAATAGAAGAGATGGCTGAAAGTCAGGGAGAGCAGAAAGAGCCGCCATGACGATCAGAGGAGGAAGACAGGAGGTGATGGGTGGGCAGCCCTGAGGACTCGCGGAGCAGAAGAGCGAGCCCCGGTGGGTCACAATCTTTCACTGGCTCAGGCTGGCTCAGGAGCCACCAGGCATCACTAGGGAACAGGGCAGTGAAGGCTGGAGTGAGGTTCTTGCAAGGCAACCACTGGCTAAGGCGGAGGCTTCCCAGAATCCTGCCTGACTCTGTCGACACTGTTGCGCACTCCAGGATTGCCTGGCTGCTGGCTTCTGGATGGTTCTCCCGTCTGCCTCCCATCTCGCAGGGAGCGCTGGGATCGCACATGCACCACACTCAGCTCTGTATGTGCGCTCAAGGGTCTCGCTCAGGCCATCCGGGCTTGCGTGGCGAATGCTTTTACCCACTAAGCTACCTTCTCTACATCCCAACATGTTTTCTTTTATCTTTAGACATCTTATGGGAACGACAGGGCTTCTGGATGTCTACGTAAGCTGCCCCAGAAGAAACTGGACTGAAGCAGCTGAACCTCCAGGAGAGCACGCTGAGCTGTGGAAGCAGCGTGAGAGCATGTTAGGTGGGCCCATGGAGAGGAGCACTGCTGGAGAGGAGCACTGCTGGAAAGGAGCACTGCTGGAGAGGGAGCACTGCTGGAGAGGAGCACTGCTGGAGAGGAGCACTGCTGGAGAGGGAGCACTGCTGGAGAGGGAGCACTGCTGGAGAGGAGCACTGCTGGAGAGGAGCACTGCTGGAGAGGAGCACTGCTGGAGAGGGAGCACTGCTGGAGAGGAGCACTGCTGGAGAGGAGCACTGCTGGAGAGGGAGCACTGCTGGAGAGGAGCACTGCTGGAGAGGAGCACTGCTGGAGAGGAGCACTGAAGGAGAGGGAGCACTGCTGGAGAGGGAGCACTGCTGGAGAGGAGCACTGCTGGAGAGGAGCACTGCTGGAGAGGAGCACTGCTGGAGAGGAGCACTGCTGGAGAGGGAGCACTACTGGAGAGGAGCACTGAAGGAGAGGGAGCACTGCTGGAGAAGAGCACTGCTGGAGAGGAGCACTGCTGGAGAGGAGCACTGCTGGAGAGGAGCACTGCTGGAGAGGAGCACTGCTGGAGAGGGAGCACTGGGTGGAGATGGAGCACTGATGGAGAGGGAGCACTGCTGGAGAGGGAGCACTGCTGGAGATGGAGCACTGCTGGAGAGGGAGCACTGCTGGAGAGGGAGCACTGCTGGAGAGGGAGCACTGGGTGGAGATGGAGCACTGATGGAGAGGGAGCACTGCTGGAGAGGGAGCACTGCTGGAGATGGAGCACTGCTGGAGAGGAGCACTGCTGGAGATGGAGCACTGGGTGGAGATGGAGCACTGATGGAGAGGGAGCACTGATGGAGATGGAGCACTGAAGGAGAGGGAGCACTGCTGGAGAGGGAGCACTGCTGGAGATGGAGCACTGCTGGAGAGGGAGCACTGGGTGGAGATGGAGCACTGGGTGGAGATGGAGCACTAATGGAGAGGGAGCACTGCTGGAGATGGAGCACTGAAGGAGAGGAGCACTGATGGAGATGGAGCACTGCTGGAGAGGAGCACTGCTGGAGAGGAGCACTGAAGGAGAGGGAGCACTGCTGGAGAGGAGCATTGCTGGAGATGGAGCACTGCTGGAGAGGAGCACTGCTGGAGAGGAGCACTGCTGGAGAGGAGCACTGATGGAGAGGAGCACTGCTGGAGAGGGAGCACTGCTGGAGAGGAGCACTGCTGGAGAGGAGCACTGCTGGAGAGGAGCACTGCTGGAGAGGGAGCACTACTGGAGAGGAGCACTGAAGGAGAGGGAGCACTGCTGGAGAAGAGCACTGATGGAGAGGAGCACTGCTGGAGAGGAGCACTGCTGGAGAGGAGCACTGCTGGAGAGGAGCACTGATGGAGAGGGAGCACTGCTGGAGAGGGAGCACTGCTGGAGAGGAGCACTGCTGGAGAGGAGCACTGCTGGAGATGGAGCACTGCTGGAGAGGAGCACTGATGGAGAGGAGCACTGCTGGAGAGGGAGCACTGGGTGGAGATGGAGCACTGATGGAGAGGGAGCACTGATGGAGATGGAGCACTGAAGGAGAGGGAGCACTGCTGGAGAGGAGCACTGCTGGAGAGGGAGCACTGATGGAGAGGGAGCACTGGGTGGAGATGGAGCACTGGGTGGAGATGGAGCACTAATGGAGAGGGAGCACTGATGGAGATGGAGCACTGAAGGAGAGGGAGCACTGCTGGAGAGGGAGCACTGCTGGAGATGGAGCACTGCTGGAGAGGGAGCACTGGGTGGAGATGGAGCACTGATGGAGATGGAGCACTGCTGGAGAGGAGCACTGCTGTAGAGGAGCACTGAAGGAGAGGGAGCACTGCTGGAGAGGAGCACTGAAGGAGAGGGAGCACTGCTGGAGAGGGAGCACTGCTGGAGAGGGAGCACTGCTGGAGATGGAGCACTGGGTGGAGATGGAGCACTGATGAAGATGGAGCACTGCTGGAGAGGAGCACTGCTGGAGAGGGAGCACTGCTGGAGAGGAGCACTGCTGGAGAGGAGCACTGAAGGAGAGGGAGCACTGCTGGAGAGGAGCACTGCTGGAGAGGAGCACTGCTGGAGATGGAGCACTGCTGGAGAGGAGCACTGATGGAGAGGAGCACTGCTGGAGAGGGAGCACTGGGTGGAGATGGAGCACTGATGGAGAGGGAGTACTGATGGAGATGGAGCACTGAAGGAGAGGGAGCACTGCTGGAGAGGAGCACTGCTGGAGAGGGAGCACTGCTGGAGAGGGAGCACTGGGTGGAGATGGAGCACTGGGTGGAGATGGAGCACTAATGGAGAGGGAGCACTGATGGAGATGGAGCACTGAAGGAGAGGGAGCACTGCTGGAGAGGGAGCACTGATGGAGATGGAGCACTGGGTGGAGATGGAGCACTGGGTGGAGATGGAGCACTGGGTGGAGATGGAGCACTGCTGGAGAGGGAGCACTGATGGAGAGGAGCACTGCTGGAGAGGAGTACTGAAGGAGAGGGAGCACTGCTGGAGATGGAGCAGTGGGTAGAAGGTGGAGCACTGGGTGGAAGGTGGAGCACTGGCTGCCTTTGATATCATAAAGACAGCGCTGAGCCATCTTCACAGACAAACAACTCTGAGTTGTCATGGTGCTGAGGGAAAGGGGCTAGAGAAAACATGGCTTAACCCCGAAGGATACACACAATAGCTAGTAGTGGTAGACAGACAGATAGATAGACAGACAGACAGACAGATACATGATAGATGATATAAGTAAGTGATAGAGATAGATGCTATATTGATTGATAAATACATGTTAGATAAATACATGTTCGATAAGTACATAGATAATAGATATGTACATGATATATAAATATATTATACACATATATATATATATATATACATTAGATAGATGATGTATAGACAGCTAGATAAATATTACATAGATGATAGATAAAGATAGATATAAGCAGGCGGGCTGGAGAGGTGGCTCAGGGGTTAAGCCTCTGCCTAGCAGGACGGAAGGTCCTGAGTTTGGATCCTAGACCTCACGTATAGACGCCGGGCGGAGCCTGTGAATCCAGGGGTAGAGTAAACAAGGAAGAGATGGAGGTGGTCCATGGTAGTTCTCGAATTCTCTCGTGGTTCTACACACACACACACACACACACACACACACACACACACACACACACACGCACACATGCACAATTGAATAAATAATAAATTTTTAAAAAGTTAGCAAAGAGATATAAGCAGGTGATAGAGATAATAGATATACAAATGATAGATCATAGGTAGATTCATAGAAGACAGGTGATAGATATAGAGATGTGTAGATGACATGACAAGACAAGCAGAGACCCAAGTAGGCGCAGACACTATCCTTGGTCCTGAAAGGCCCAGCGCCGGCAGTATCCACGCTGTCCATGGTGCTGAAGAGCGGAGGCGCTGAGGGGTGAGACCTCCATGCTCCAGGTTTTCCGTGGGGTTTGGGGAACGACTGGTGTGTTTGCCACACTGAGCCATTGTGCCAGGCTGAACCGATGAGAATCACTGCACCTCAGTGTGTGGGAAAAGGGAGGAGAAAGTAACTGAAGAAGGTAGTAAAGGCAGGTGCCAACCGACTGTTTGATCAAGGTAGCTCCTCCCCCCATGGAGATCGAGCGATGCTGGAGAAGGAACAGTCCTTCTCAGGGGTGTGTGTCCCCAACTTTCTGAAGGTGGAATCAGAAGGAGGAGGGAGAAATATTGCCCATTACATGTTTGGGGAACGTTGTGAGCCCCTAGACTCAGAATCGTGAGTCAATTCAGACACACTGGAATTCTCACAAAACCCAGAGAGGCTGGGATCACTCAATAGAAGGAACATGCTTGATTTGCAGGTCAAGGACCTGAGTTTGATTCCCAGAGCATACAATGAAAACATAGTCACGTGTGGTGGTACCCTCATAACTGAGAGTGGGGATGTGGGTAAGCAGGAGGGTCTTAGAGACTCTCTACCCTACTTAGGACCAGACTAACCTACTTGGTGACTCCCAGGCCATCGAGAAGCCTTGTTTTGAAAACGAGGTGGACCGTGCCTAAGGAATGATATTCAACATTGTCTCCTGATCTCCATATGCACATACACACACACACACCCATGTACACCTCCATGCACGCATGTGCACCCACAGAGCTCAGAGAGGTAGTGTGGTTTTGCTGAAATAGCCACTAGGTTTAGTGACAAAACCTGAGTTTGGATACTGACTAGGTCATTTTAATTCCATGTCTGCTGTCATAGTTAGATACTGGTGTCACTTGACAACCGAGTGCTCTGAGTTTTGTGCATAGTGAGAAATTAATAGTTAAGTTAAGCCCTGAGCAAGCCTGCAAGAGATTGTTTGATTGATGGAAGACCCAGCCCACAGTGCCTGGGCAGGTGAATAAGATGGAAGGGATTGGTCGAGAAAGTTGGCATTCTTTGGCATACTTGACTGGTCAGGCAAGTAAGGATTGTCCCTCTCTGGCAGTCTTGTGGATATATGAATATGGTATAATCAGTTCCCTCGGTCCCTAGCATTGGTGTGGACTCTCCTGCCAAGCTGGACAAGGAACTGTAACCAGATAATCATGAGACAAATAAAACCCCTTGTCCCCTTAAAAGCTACTTGGTCATGAATTTATCAGCAACCTGCATAGTGATTGCAACAACGTCTCACTTCCGTTTTGTAAATTGGAGCTGCTGACCTCTGCCCTGCTCATCTGACACTCGTGTTGAGAGGACCAGATAATGCATGTGAGAGCATTTTGCACGCTAAGTGCTGCTGTGCAGATGCATGCAGCCGACATTCATACTCCTGTCACACACGTGCTTTAATAGCCAACCGTCACTTAGCCTATCTCCATCCGCACCATTAGCCCTCGGTATGTAAACAAAATCAATGTGGGGAATCATTTGCCATTAAATTCCATGCAAAGAATCCACAATGTCCACATTGCTCTCTGTACACCATCCTTGTGTGTGAATATGTGTGGCTGATTCAGCTGCCCAAAACAAAAGCATCCATCTAAGGAGGTGATTCAAATGACAATAACCCTCAAAGAAACTGAAGGAGATCTGTGCTGTGGATAATGGCCTTTGTTTAAAACACAAAGAGTCTATGTTCTCTTTCTCCTGTTTGCAATCTTTCCCCTACAATTCCTGTACAAGTCAACGGGACCATGTCAGGATACATAACTAACGGACTTTCAGAATTCTTGGAGGAGGGGTCTGGCAGAAGCCATGAATTCTGATCATTTTCAAACAGATGGCAGCCAACACCAGGTATATAAGATTTGTAAAGTGGAGCATAAACTTGATTCAGGAAGAATATTGAGAGGACCAAAGTAGATATTTCTTTGTTTGTAAAGTTCTGGTCAATGGTGAATCTCCTTGGTAGGCAGTTGATTTCATAACTGACTCAGGTTTCCCATGCTCTGTGTGTGTGTGTGTGTGTGTGTGTGTGTGTGTGTGTGCTTGCAGATGCGCAAGAATGACGTTGAGAATCATCCTGGGATTTTTCTGCCTCCTTATTGTTTAACTTTGGGGTTTCCTAGGCTCAGCCTTCCAGGGTCAAAATTCCAGCTGCCACCATTTCTGCCCAAAGTTTTCACATGGGATGTAGGGATCTGAGCTCAGGTCTTTTTGCTGGCAAACCAAAACCATATTTCTAGCCCCATAATGATTCTCATTCTCCCTCTCTCTCTCTCTCTCTCTCTCTCTCTCTCTCTCTCTCTCTCTCCCCCTCTCTATATATATACACACACATATACGTATGTGTGTTTGTGTGTGTATGTGTGCGTGTATCACTATGTATATGTGCATGTGTGTATATACATAGATCACTATGTTATATATGTGTATATATATGCATATATCACAATATGCAATGCGCATACTATACTTGGGAGAGGCACTGCTCTGAGGCCCAAAAGATTATGCAAATTCACATCCTTCACAACCAGCCTGGAGAACCCCCCCCCACTGGGGCCCTTTCTCTGTGGCTTCTGTTGGTCACATCCTGAAAGCAGGGGCACTTGCCTAGGACCCCTGTCCACAAGGCAGTTTCTGAGGTTGTTAATTTTCTTCTTAAGCACTAATTATTTTAGAGCCAAATCTGTTTCTTTCTCATGAGCAGTAATTTCCCCTTTCTTTGCTAAATTTCTAAAGAAACATATGCAAATTCTAATAAAAATTGACAGGTAGAAATGGGTTTTGGACAAGGTTCGAAGGCAAGAGCTCAGTGAGCATTATGTAAATGTCAAGCCAGTATAATGCAGCCCATGGGTTCATCTTGGGGAGGCAGAGGGGACTTGCTTGCCTCCCCATTAAAGCATCTGCCTTTTTTCCCTCTGATTAAGTCCTTTTCACAAAAAATATCTTTTATTCTCTTAGAGTTTCATACCTGAATGCAGTGAATTTATCACATTTTCTCCCCTTAATCCTCAATCTCATCCCCCTCCTTTCCCATCACATCCCTTCTTCTTCCCTACCAATCTCCCTCCCTCCTGTGTTCCTGTCGTTTTCCATGTGTGCTCCATTGAGCTTCATCCAGGTTGCCTTTAGGGCTGTGGCCAAGCACTTTCCAGAGCATGAATCCTACCTGTACCGGTAGGTATAACATTAAGAACAGCATCGCCCCGCCTCCCTCTGCATTAGCCCTTACCAGTCTCTCAGGGAGGCATTGGGCCCCTTGAGATCTTTCCCCTCTCCTGGTGAGATGCTGGCAGGCCAAGTGCGGTGCAGGTGCTGTGGACGTGCACACGCTGCCGTGGGAGCATGGCGGGGCAGCCTTGTATGTGTCCACGCCTGTTCCCTTCAGGGTCCTACATTCTTACCTCCCCCCCCTTTTTCTAGGCATCTTTTGTCCACAAATCACATTCTGATTTGGTCCTTGAATTCCACTTCTAATGGGGGATTCTGGCAGCCTTGAGATTGAAGCTTCCATGTGGCCTTTCTGGGTCTTTATTTTTTCACATTTTTAAATTTTATTTTTATTTTTTCCCTCGTTGTACAAGCACAACGAGTCATAATCCCCGCGCCCTCCATCCCCTCTCCCGCCTTCCTCCCTACGCTCTCTCTCTGCATCCCTCCTTCCTCCCTTCCCTTTATCGACCCATCCTACTCCCTCCCACCCTCCTGAATGTCTGCTTTTATGATTCTGGGGTTCCCTCTGGACCATCTGCTCTGGTGGGGGTTCAAACCTCTGTGGCTAGCCAAGTGGCCCTTCTTTGGGCACTGCCCCTCCCATGTCAAGCCTTAGCCATTAGGAATCCTGTTGCTTGAAATGATTCCTCCTGAGATCCTGGTTGGTCTATGTGGGCACGTTGATCTGTGTCAGGCATTGCATGGGTCTGGTAAGGACAAGTCTGGGTCTTATCTGTTGAAATTAGATGTGCCCAAGATGACCTCCGACAGAATCCTGTTTTTGTGGTTCTTGTCACAGTTGATAGATATATTTCTGTGCCTGTGTGCTTGTTTAGTGTCTGTCCACCCCGCTGGTCTGTGGGTTCCCTACAGGCAAAGATGACATTTATTCTGTTTGTAGCACCACGTCCCCATGCTCAGCACAGTAAGCAGCACACAGCAGATGGTCCAAGTGGGTTTGTTGAATGTTTGCATGAAATGTTGTCATTGGATAAAAACGTGATCGCAACAAAATGTTCATGTTTAAAAAACTTTGTAGCATATGTTCTGTCTTTCAGACTTTTCAAAACACATTAGATTAATCTAATGTTTGCATCCTCTAATACCGTCTACACTTTTCCACCGTGTCACATATCTTCCTTAGAACAACAAAATATTTATCACTCATTAAGAAACCTGGGTCCTGGAGAGATGGCTCAGGGCTAAAGATTCTGCCTTGCAAGCAGAAGGTTCTGATTTCTGATCCCAGGACCTGCGTAAAAACGCAAGGTGGAAATGGTGGAAAGAAAAGAAAAGAAAAGAAAAACACCAGTGTTTAGAAAGACAAGAGGACACTAAAAGGAACTTGCTGGAATCAGAACCAGCCATCTGGGTTGATGTCCCCACTTTACCAATCACTAGCCGTGGGACTGCGGGGGAGGGGACTTCACTTCTTTGTGCCTCGGTTTCCTGGCTTTTGCTGGCAAAGCAGTCAGAGCCAATGAGCGAATGTAAGGAATTGGCTCAGACACATAACACTAACTTTGCTGTTAGCATTACTACCCCCAACATCATTTCACTAATATGTAGTTGGCCCAGAAGGGTGACGTCACCTCTCTGATTTCACATCAAACTATTCAGACCCACAGTGTAACTATCCCTCAGCCAACGGGTGGAGGTTTGGAGGATCAGGTGGATCATGGATGCAGCTCTGACGGTGAGAACTTAGATTCTCCAGTGCTAGTAACACCCACACTGGCAAGTGCCCAGAGCGAACACACACACAGGTTCCCACAA
The DNA here is from genome assembly GCA_023101885.1 of Typhlomys cinereus. Taxonomy (NCBI): domain Eukaryota; kingdom Metazoa; phylum Chordata; class Mammalia; order Rodentia; family Platacanthomyidae; genus Typhlomys; species Typhlomys cinereus. Next base: position 798,269 of record JALPQD010000542.1, read on the forward strand.
AGGCTTGGAACCGACTCGTCCAGAGCAGTGCTGGGATGAGCTTCCCATCAGCTACCGAGTCAGAGGTCCAACCAGGATGTCCCGAGACCCCTCTGCTCCTGACTTGGTCTCCCACGGGACAGTGAGCTAAGAAGCAACCCGTACTTTCTGGGTGCTGCCAAGCCCTGCGTGGCCTGGGAGCATCCAGCTAACATTGTAGAAAAATGTGTCTCATCAAAAAGATAGTCTGGGACCAGAGAGATGGCCCAGGGGTGAAGACTCTGCCTCACATACAGAAGGACCTGAGGTCAGATGCCATGGAAACAAACAAACAAACACCAAGCAGAAGTGGAGGCAGCCTGCACTTCTAGCTCTGGAAGGCAGAGCCTGGGGAATCCCAGAGGGAAGCAGAAGGGAGAGCAATCCAGGATGATTCCCAAAGTCACCCTTGGGCCTCTAAAAGAACACACGCTTCTCTCTCTCTCTCTCTCTTTCACACACACACACAGACATGTACACACAGAGACATGCATACATATAGACACACACACATACGGACACACACACAGACAGACACACACACATATAGACACACACACACACAGACACACACACATATACAGACACACACACATACAGACACACACACACACATACAGACATACACACATATAGACACACACAGACACACACACATATAGACACACACATATACAGACACACACACACACAGACACACACACATATAGACACGCACACACACATAGACACACACAGTTTAAAAGTTTAAAAGACAGAGGGGGGCTGGAGAGGTGGCTCAGGGGTTAAGCCTCTGCCTTGTAGGTGGACGGCCCTGAGTTCAGATCCTAGACCCCACGTATAGACACCAGCGGAAGCGGGGGCGGCCTGCATTTCCGGTCTGGTAGGGTGGAGCCTGTGAATCCCGGGGCAGAGTAAACAAGGAGGAGGTGGAGGCGGTTCATGGTGGTTCCCAAATTCGTCCGTGGTGCTACACACACACACACACACACACACACACACACACACATACACACATGGGCACACACACATACACTCACAATTGAATAAATAATAAATAAAAATAAAAATAAATTTAAAAATAAAAAAAAAAGACAGAGGACGTCTGACATCTCTCCCCAACCTCCCCCAACTTCTGACTCTGTCCTTCTTTCTGCATCCCCCCTCTAGCCCCGGGAGTGTGCTTTGGGGAGAAGGTTTGGCTTAGAGGTCCCATTTGGAGCTGTCCCTGAAGCCCCCCATTCCTTATTCTCTGCACTCGGACACGCTGTGAGACCGTGCCAGCCACTGTCCAAGGCAGAAAGGCCGGGGAGGAATCGTGCCCAACAGCCTTCTGAGCAGGGCAGATGCATTTATGAACCATGCAGCTGTGCTCGCCTGCACCACACCTGCAGAATGTCCACCAGTCGCCATTCTAGCACGGAGGGGAGGGACCACAGAAGCAGAGGAAGTCACTTTCTTCCGTGGTGTAGCTGTTTCTGAGTTGCCCTGTGCTCCTGGTAAATAGCCTCCCCCACATGCTCATGTAGGCAACCCTAATTAAAAGCAGCAGGTCACACACATTTTAAAAAATGACATGAGAGAAGGAGGGGGGCTTGTTGGGAAGAAGATTTTCAGTGGGAGTAGGAATGGGGTGACATGGGAACAGGGGGTAAGGTGACTAAAACTCATTGTGTATGTGTATGAAACTGTCAACCTGCTTTGAAAGATCCATAAATACCCACGAAGTTTTATCTGCTTAAGAACAGAATGAAAATCAGAAAATAGGATTGCTCTACCAACAAGATATCTGTCGCCGTCTCCAAACTGCAAAGTGGTGCATCCTGAGCACACTTGGTGGGCTTTAATCCTCATATGAGCCGGACCCTTTTCATAACCTTTTGTTCTGAAGAGAAGGCACTAAAGCTTCAGGCTGACTTAGCTAAGGTCAAGATCCACTGGAGATCCAAGTCAGGATTCTTATCTCTTCTGACCAGCAGGTAATGAATATCAATACTCGTTGCCCCTGAGGCGTAGGAACACACGCACGCGCACACACACACATACACACACAGGCTCGCGCGCGCACACACACACACATACACACACAGGCTCGCACGCACACAGCCTGCTTATCTTATGCTTCTAACCTGTAACCTTTTTTCAGACATGAGCAGATACCAGTGGAAATACCTGTAGACCAAGATACAGAAGTTTTCCAACATATGCCCCTGGGTTCAGCCCATACCTCTCCCACCACCAAGGAGCTCCAGTTTGGAGCAGTTTTACCACCAGAGTCTGCGCCTTCTAGATTTTCCCAATGCTTTGCTTGCCACCTCACTCTGGGTATAGCAACCTGCCCCCTCTGTGTCCCACTAAAGTCCAGCCCATACTCCGGCTCCCCGATTTCTCAAAGGCATCCTCTTATGCGTGCTGCTAGTCACACTGAGAGCCAGAAAATACAGAAAATAATGTTAATCGTAAACAGTAAACATCCACAGTTCACTCCACCTGTTCCTGGGGCCCAAAGCAAGGTCAAGCTCACGCCTGCTGCGACCTGCTCCTGCTGGGCTTTGGCCGCCTCAGCCTCTCCTGACCAAGGGAACGAAGCTTTGGAGCCAGGCCCTGCAGATCCATGTCGGGGGGTGTTTCGTGCTGTGGGTGGGGGAGGGGGCCCTTGTCCCCAGCCCCAGTGATTGGCTGCATGACCTTGAATGAATCACCAGGAAAGAGAAACTCCAAGCCTCAATTTTTTAATGAGGGCATCAGACTAAATATAACAGAGTCGCCGCTTAGAAGGTGGACGAATCCCTCTCCAAACATCTGTCTGCTTAGCCTTCATAGCAGGCCTGTGATTTGGGTTTCATCATGGTCATTTCAGGATCACAGAGGCAAGAGAAAAGGGAGTGTTGTGCCTATGGTGGTATAAGGACAAAGCTAGGATCCCCACACACACCACCAGCCAGATCTGGCTCTGTCCACAGGGGACCTGCTGCTTGGAGCCACCGTGCCCTGTGCTGGACTTGGTCACTCTGACCCCTGCCTACTCCGCTGCACGACGCATGAATCATTATCTTTGGAACTCTGAGAGGCGCACAAGTGAGAAAAGCAAGCACCCAACCTAATGAATGGAAGAGACCAGAGTAACAACCTTCCTAGAGAGAAATAGTTCAGTGTTTTCCAGTATGGATGCTGGGGGGAAGGGAAGGGATGGACTGGACAGGAAGAGAGGGGAGGGGAGGGGAAGGGAGGGGAAGGGAGCAGAGGGGAGAAGGGAGAGGAAGGGGAGAGGAGAGGGGAGAGGAAGGAGAGGGGAGGGGAGGGAAGAGGAGACGGGAGGGAAGGGGAGGGGAGAGGGGAGAGGAAGGGGAGGGGAGAGGGCAGAGGAAGGGGACAGGAGGGGAGGGGAGGGAAGGGGAGGGGACAAGGGAAGGGAGGGGGAGAGGAGAGGGGAGGAGAGGGGAGGGGAGGAGAGAAGGAAAGTAAATGGATACGTGTGCTTGAGTTTGGATGAACAAAGATGTCATATTTGAAACCTCTTGCCAAACAGTTCAGGACACCCCACCACGACTATTACTAGGCACTCCCGGGGCTGTGCACCCAACGGGGCCCACTGCTGCTCCTCAACTTGTGCTTTGGTGGGAAGGAGACAAACACACGCAGCTGTCCAATAGGATACACGCAGATAAACAAGGATGAAGCGGGGGCTGGGACAGAGGAAAGGGGAAGACCGTGGGAGTCCCGGAGAACCTGGTCCATCCGACTTGGGGAGGCCGTGAGATGCGGACAGGCAAGGGTAGGAGGCAAAGCCAAGTGGCCGCAGAATGAAGGGGGACACGGTGATGGAGGAGCGGAAGGACCCAGGGACTCAGGACACAGCAGTACCGGGCATCTGTCTTCTGAAGCCAGGGAGCTGCGGACAGCTTTGGAGCTGAAGCTGAAGGTCTTAGGGGTCTTCCTCACACTGGGGAGACATAACTATCTGTGCCCAGAGTTCACGATCGTCGGGTTTTCTTCTCCGAGAAGATCATTTCCTTGGACATTATTCATTTGTGGTGGTGGTAGTGGAGGAGGCAAAGAAACCTCTTTGCCACATTTTACCAAGCCAGAGTCTTTCTGTGTCCCTTTTCTATTTCCTTCTAACAATCATCTCAGAGCCATCTGGTGGTTATACATTCTCACACACACCTGGGACAAAGATGGAAAATACTGCCGCTGTTCCCCCTTCTCTGCATGTTTATTTATCATTACTGTTACTGCCATTACCGCCTGCTGAGTGAGTGGACAGAGCATGGGGAAATCACTGCTCGAAAGCCTCCCTAACATTTCAGACCAACTTTATGCCATTTCAAAACAAATTTTTCCATCAGTCTAAAAGCAATTCATTTCTCCGTGTCATTTCAACCTTCTTCCCACACCGTGTGGTTAGAAAGCCCAACCTTTGACTCTTGTTACTCAAAATATGTAGCTGCGATTCCTGCCTGCAACGTGCTGCTAGACCAGTGAAGCTGACCGAAGCTGCGTTAAAGCCACACGGATGGCAGGTTTTTCTCTTTCTTCTGCTCTGATCCAGCCAGGTAACGTCAAAGAACAAAAGATGATCAAGAATGAGATTTACATTGAGTAAACTAGCGAAAGAAGAAAGAAAAGGAGGAGGGGGAAAGAGGAGGAGAAAGTAAAGAAGAGGAGGAGGAGGAAGAGGAAGAGGAGGAGGAGGAGGAGGAGAAAAAGGAAGAGGAGGAGGAGGAGGAGGAGAAAGAGAAGTTCTAGAATCAGAAAAATATCTGAAGCTTTCTGATTACAGATTTGGGTCTAAAAGCAAATGCCTGTGTCCTGGTCGTTCCTGGGAATACCCATGTGTAAAAGATCCAAAGCAGGTTGGAAAACCCACCTGACTACTCCAGTGTGTGTCTTCTCATCAGACTGTCTTAAAGCTTCAACTGCTGCCTACCAGAACTTTCTGGAGAACATTGAAAAGCACAGATGCTTGGTCGTCCAACCAGACCTGAGTAGACTCCAACAGCCTCTGAAACCTCTCCAGCAGATTCTGCTGTGTGACCAAGGCTGGAAGGCGCTGGCTTGTCCCTGACCCCAATCTCTCCACCAAAACTGTCTGTTGCCTGAGTGGGAGACAAAAACCACCCGCCAAAAACCAGACCTGTTCTGACGTCGGGGTCCATCTTTATTTGGTTTCTAACAGTCTCGCCCAGGCCTCCAGGATAGCATGACCTCTGTTATCACATTTCCTTAAAATTTTCCGATATCACAACTTCTGCCAAAGCATCATTTTGCATCATTGTGACTCTCCGGGAAGCCAACATTGTTGTGGTATATGGAAATTGCAAATAAATTATGCAATTTCTATGCAAATAGATTTGCCAGTAAATACTTTTTCATGAACCATGAGTATTTGGCGAAGGCCATACAGTTAAAGAGTCTGTAAGGCATGCTCTGCTTTTGATTCATGAATAAAAATCTGTACTCCCCCCCCCCACGATACCCCAAGCATGTATCTCTCTCCATCATCAGTCATAGACTGACCCCCTTTAGTCCCAGGGCCACACCTTTGCCCCTCAATCTGGCTTGTCCCGTAGGTGAAGAAAGTCTCTCTCCTATCCCACTTTGCCTCCACTGGGGACCATGAGCTCCAGGAACACGAGGTCAGTTTAACATTCGAGAGACGCTCTTCCCTTCTGTGATCTGTCCTCGGGCCCCAAGGCCTGAGTTGGAGACCCCAGCTTTGCCCGGACTGGACTTACGTTTGCTTGTGCTCCTCAACAAGGCGACACGTTCGGTCCGACAGCAACCTCGCCCACCACTCAGGAGGACCGGGGAAGCAAGCCTTCCTAGGATCCATCCCTATTCCCGACACAAGTCCCGCCCGGTGCTGCTGGACGTCCAGAGCTCCATAAAGTGCACTGTGGATGGGAGTAGGGAGGGGGAGTGCGGGAGAGGCTGATGTGTGATTAGATGGAAAAGAAGTAAATGTGGTTTTAAATGACCTCATGGGACACACTGAAACCTAGGAAAGCAAAGAGGCTGTACTTAGACAGCCGTTGGCAGCGTGCTAGATGCCCGGCCCGGACCAGCTTGTGTCCCGTAGCAGGACGGGCTGATTCCTACCCCTGACCCCCACAGAGTAGCACCCCCCGTGCCTTCCGGTCTCTAGGTCTGCATCAAGAATAAACACTCATCTTCCACGGAGATGATGCCGTGCCCTTCCCTCAAGCACAAACTCCTTAAGTATTTTCATCTTGGAAATATTTTGTTAAAGTAAAGTATGGAACCATTTTCATATTCTTTTCATGGACTCGCCCTGTAAAACAGGGACATGGACAGAAGACAGCATGAGTATCCTCCTTCAAGGCCAGCTTGTCCTGCAGGAAACTGGCTGAATGCTTTATTACATTAAGCTCCATTTATTGAAAACTCCCACAATCATGCAAAAGAAGCTTTTCTGGGTCCTATGATAGAGTAATGGGTAATTCTAATTACTTCTTAGAAACTCCCTTCCTGTGCTGAGCCAGCTGAACCATCAGCTGTTAAAGTGGTCGCCCCGTAAGCAAAAAGATAAGAGTTCAGATCCCCAGACCCCACGTAAAACACAGGTCAGGTGAGGTGACCCACCTCTAATGCCAGTCCCGGAAGGCAGGGCCCTGGAATCCCCAGAGCAAGCTGGCTCGGTAGACTAGGCCTAATGGGACGCTCTGGGTTTAAATAGAGACCTAGGCTCTCAACAAGAAGGTGGAAGAGTGATGGAGTTGGTTCTCGACATCACTGTCAACCATCTACCTGCGCACACGTATGCAAGTTCCCCTACACACACCCCAGACACATGAAAAATGGACAAAATAAAACCCACCATTGTTCCGTCCCTGTGATACTCTGTCTGTGACTAACGTGGTGGTGTAAGATCACGTGTGGGCGTGGCAAGGTCTCTGTTCTCAGCCCTCTGCGCTCCAGCAGGAAGGAGAGACTGCAGGAAGAGAGCACAAAGAAAAGGGAGTCTTCTCGTTTAGGGTTCTTCTGGGCACCCGTCAACCCTGCGCGGCTGGGCAAAGGTCCTGTCGCACTCTGCCTTTGGCTTCCTTTCCTCTCTGCTGGCCCTTTCTCCCTGCCTAGCCCCCCAGCCTTGGGTGGGGGGAGGAAACGCCCTCGGAGTTCATGTTACAGAGTGTCGCTCCATCGCCAGAAAGGGTGAGAACTTGGATAAATTGGAAATCACCTCCTAATTTCCCTGGGTCTCTTTTTCTCCACTTGGGACACACAGCAGTCTGGGGAAGGGCAGCGCTGCGGGCTCCGGGAACTCGCCTGGAAATCTGAATTTAGCAATGTCACGTAGTCTTCCTCGCGGTCGCTCCAAGCATCTCCGAGGAGTTGGATGCCACCACTTTTCCCTCCCTTCACAGATTCCCACATCCAGCATTCATCTCCTCATGCTCGCTGATGGGCGTTTCTGGACCGGCTGCCAAAGGTTCAATATGGCTGTTTGTTTGTTTTGAAAGTGGTTCCATTAGATTGGAACCTTTCTGCTCCTTGGCATGCCAGGTCTATGCCAAGTGCCTTCAGAGCTTGAGGCAGAGGGCAGCACAGGGGGGAAGACCAGGAAGAAATACAGGGGGAAGCAGTAGACGATGCTGTTGCTATGAAATGTTAAAAAAAAAAAACAGAGGGTAGACTTAGTGATTGGCATGAGAAAGAAGGAATTATGAGCGAATGTGAGGGGTTTTTTAAAGAGCAAAGAACATGTTGGAGTTAAAGTGGTGGTGTGTCATGTGTCTGTATTAGAAGCCACAAACCTGAGAGGCTGAGTCCAGAGGAACTGTAGCTGCATTTTGGGACAACAGTTTAGGTAGATTAAAATGCTGTAGTGCTGATGGGCGTGGTGGTTTGTGCCTTTAAGTCTAGCCCTTTTGAAGCTGAGGCCGAAGGATTGCCCTGAGTTCAAAGCCAGCCTGAGCTACAGTGTAAAATCTTGGAGAGATGGCTCAGAGGTTAAGGTATTGCCTTACAAGCAGAAAGTCCTGAGTTCAGATTCCAGGTCCCACATAAAAATGCCAGGTGGAAATGGTGGCGGAGTGCACTTCTGGCTCTGGTGGGCGGAGCCTGGGAAATCCCAGAGTGAAGCAAGAGGGAGGTAGAAGCAATCCGGGATGATTCCCAAAGTCAACCTTGGGAATCACACAGTGCCCTCTAATACACACAGACACACACACACACACAGACACGAGTAAATAAATAAAAAAAAATGCTACAGATCCTTACACATGCCAGAAAGGGGCGGGGGGGGGGGGGGATGAAGGAAGGAAAGAAGGAAGGAGAGAAAAGAATGGAAAAAAGTGTGTATAGAAACTGGTATTCTCCAAATAAGGTAAAACTTGGACCTAAGTTAATTGTATTGCATGTCAGTTCCTGTACAGACAATATTCTAAGATTCAGGAAGATATTATAATTGGAGGAGAATTAAGTTATGGATATATGGAAGCTGAACTATTTTCAAAACCTTTTGAGGGTGTTAAAGTATGTCAAAGTAAAAAGTGAAGCGTGTTTTGAAAGAAGTGCCAAGCTAGGCATGGTGGGTCAGGTGTGTCATCTCAGCTCTTGGGAACCTGCAGGAAGACCGATGCAGGTTCAAAGCCAGCCCGGGCTGCAGAGACCCTGCCTCAAAGCAAACAAAGGAAATAAGTCACCGCATGGCAGAGCCAAGAGCGCGGGTGGAGAGATGGAAGTATGGAGGGAGAGGAGGTACTTCCGATTCCCAAAGGGCTGGGACGGTGTCCTAATAGTTCCGGGTACCGTTACTTAGAGCAATCCCTGGGGTCCCGCCCTGTGTCCCAAGGCTCCTTTGTTTGGAGCGTGCCCTGGGTAACCCTAAAGACAGTCTCCTCCCCAGGGACCCCTGGTGGTGGTGGGGGGCAAATCTTAAGGGACAGATCTTGCTCAGCTGTCTGGTAGCATTCAGGCAAAGAGAGACGCAGCAAAGGAGGGAGCCGTTCTGCACCCAGATGAGCTCTGTGCTGGGAGGCCCGCGCGGGTGCTGGTCAACTTGTGGGAAAGCAGCCGTCTGTGGAAGAGCACATCCCACTGAGCCCCGCAGTTAGTCGGCAATTGTTGCCTATAAATTCACAACCAAATGGCTGACAGTTGTCTGGTTACAGTGCCTTTTCCAGCTTGGCAGGAGAGCTCACACCAACACCTAGGGCTGAGGGAACTGCCACACGTTATTCATAGGATGGTTGAGAGAGGAATGATCCTCACTCGCCAGACCAGCGTGTCTGGCCAAGTGTACACAAGGACTTTCCCAGCCAGCTCTCTACATCTTGTTCATCTGCTCAAGGACTAATCCCGCCCACCATGGGCTGGGCTTCCCCATCAATCAATCTCCTGCTGTCTTGTTTGGGACTTAACTCAGTTAACTACCAGTTCTTTATAAACTGTGCCCAAAGCTTTGAGTCTTAAACTGCCAAGTTGATACTTGTAGCTCATGAGGACAAGAAACAATCACTTTTAAAATGAATGTGAAACTTTTTTTTAGGAAGATTAAATAATATCCGCAATAAGATATTGTGAAATTCAATTCTTTTTAGCAAGATTAGATTAAAAATATGCTATTTTCTTTCTAAGAATATCTCCCCTGCTCCCCACTGTTAAGCAAGATAGCGGTCAGTGACTGGCTCCCATCTTTGCATATCAGTTCACGCTGGTCACTTTGAGAACCTCATGATCTCACACGTTCTCCAGTGGGGCTCTACCTCAGATAACATGTCAGGTTCTCACTCTGCTACAGGTGAAGTCAGAGTCGGTGGAAGAAGACGCAGAGAAGTCGCCTGACTCATGAGAGCACAAAGCGCTTCTTTGGGCCTCTTAAACCACTAGCTCCCCTGAGGCCGACTTGCTTCACCAGTGCTTAGTGGAAACCTACCGTGTACCTGAGCTGGGGATACCGGGATGAAGAGATGGAGCTCTGCTGTCACGGAGTTCCCACGATGAGGGGGTTGGGGGGGATAGAAGATTAGCATCAGCAGGAATGATCAGATGCCAGTTAAAGGACATGAATTATTTCCCAGAAAGCAACATGTTTAGCAACGACTTCCTCTCCCTGGGCATCCATCAGAGAATTCATTTCAGGACGCAGATGGCATTTGGTGTCTCTGATGCTGATTTCTCTTTTGTTGCTACGTCAGAAACCTTCCTCACACTAATAGAGACATTTGTTATTGTCTTCTGTGTTACGGTATTCCTTCTGTTCTCTCTCTCTCTCTCTCTTTTTCTCTCTTCTTTTTTGCATGCATGCATGCAGGTGGAAGCCAGAGATCCATATTACACATCTTCTATTGAATCTGGAGCTCATCAATTCTGCTAGGCTGAATAGCCAATGAGCTCCAGGAATCCTTCCGTCTCTGTCTCCCCATGCCCCCACCCCCAGTGCTGGAATTACAGATACACACCCCATGCCAGACTTTCACGTGGTGCTGGGATCCGAACTTGGGTCTTCATGCTTCCCCCGACCCCCGTCTGCAGTCATCTTCCGTATAAAAATATCTTGCCAGTCCAGCTCCTACAAAGTTTATGCTCCATTTAGTTACCTTTCTTGTTTTCGGACTAAACGACCAACGAGGAACAAACTTGTGACGGTTTGCCTGCATGTCGTCAATAAATTCACCACCAAAGAGGAATTTCATTCTGCCTTGTGATTGTCTGGTTACGTTTCTTAATTCACCAACGCCAGACCCCAAGGGAACTGGCCACACCGTAGCTGTTGCTGAGAGAGCGGCAGCTCTCACTGGCCAGAACACCGGTGTGCCCAAGTTTGCAGAAGAACGCCAAAGAGCCAAAGCAGCTCAAGAGGACGCAGGACCTCGCAGGACCTCAAGCTCATGGAATTCACTGGTCTTAGCAGCTCCCCCTCCCCCATCTGATCCACCTTCCTGGGCAGAGTCCCACCCACTGTGGGTTGGATCTTCCCAGTCAATTAGACAGTGTCCTGCAGGTTTGCTTAGGATTTGGCTTCCCTACCAATATTTCAAAGCTCAGGCGGTAACTGTCAAGTTAACACTTGTCACAGTGGGGGAACTGGGCTCAGAACATCCGGGAAACTTCACGCATTGTGTCCAGCTGTGAAGGATCAGCAAGCCCGGGAACCCAGGGCTCCTGAATATAAGCACCTCCGGGCTGGGACACTTGCCGTTTGTGGTCAATGTCCCTTGGGACTGTGGCAATGGCCAGGAAAAGCTGGGCAGCGCGTCCATCCCTTGGTTCCCCCTCTGGCCTGAGCCCCTGACCCATCTCTGGGCTTGTGTTCCTTGCTGGCCACAGGCAAAGAGAGTGGGAAGAAGCCCGGGAATGAGCAGGAGCCCGGCTGTCAGACCTGCAAACACCACGGAAAGGCCAGCTCCGCTTGGTTTCCATGACAACCTGCCCACCCTGTCCCCGCAGCTGCAGCCCCTCGTGGGCCCTGCGGCGGAGGCTGTGGGTGCCCTGAGCTGGCCCTTATGCCCACTCTCAGCCCCCGCAGGGTTCTGGGGCCGCAGCAGGCAGGAGGGAGTTCAGGCCCCAGGCAGGCTGCTCAGTGCTGGAGCGCCGCTGGATGCGGTTCCCATGGGGACGGCTGTGCGCACGTGCTGCCTGCGGCCAGACACCCAGATCCAAACCACCGTGGGGTTCCCGCAACCCCCCCCCTCGCCTCAGACCCCAGTAACAGTGGATGTGAAGCGCTTGGGCTGTGGAGGTTTCTGTTTCGTGAGACAGGGCTTAATGTGATCAGTCGCCACCCTAAGAAGGGGAGAGGAAGATGACGGGTTGTGTTGAAGAGAGCGAGCATGCAGGGGGCGGGGAGAGAAAGAGATGGGGGGGCAGAAGTCAGGCCCCGAGCTGAAGGATTCAGAAGTGGGGAGCGGTAGGAGGCCCTGGCAGAAAATAAGATGGACGAGCAGACCGTGTGAGACGCAGAGATGGAGGGAGAGTGGAAAGGGTAGACGGAGGGGTCTGCTTGGGGGTGAACAGGACCCCCACGCTCGCTGCAGAGCTGCGGGGAGCAGGCGTTGCATCCCACAAGAAACGGGACTACTGCTGAGCGCGCCACACACTCCTACAGCAGGAGGTCGTGAGTTCGAGGCCAGGGTACACTCCGCGGAGAGGTCCCGTCTCAAAACTTAAACCAAAGCCGCGGGAACGAACAGGAAGGGACCTGTGGGGCCAGATGCGCGCTTTAGAAGGGTCGTGGCAGATGCTCCCAGAAGATCCCCGGACCAGAGGAGGAGAGAGCTCCCAGGAGGACTCAGAGGCTGGGACCAATCAGAGTCAGAGCTCTGTCGCTGGGGGCGGGGCCAGAGCATCAATTCTGAATGTTCATTGGACGTGGCAGGGACCACAGCTGGAGGGTGACAGATGCCTTAGAGGCCCACTATGAAAGACCAGCTCCTGGGAAGAACCCCCCTTCCGCTTCCTTTTCTACCTCCTCTTCTTCCTCCTCCGCGTTCTCTTTCCTCCTCTTCTTCCTTCTCCTCCACCTTCTTTCTCCTCTTCCATTTCCTTTCTCCGCTTCCTTTTTGACCATCTTAACCCTTTTAATTAGTTTTATATTCTTACAAGTATATGTATATTGAGCAGACTCCTACTTACACCTCCCTGTTTCCCCCCTTTTCACGCCTCATCCCCCATTAGTCCCCCTCTGTCCTCTTAGTTTTCTTCTACTTTCATGTCATATATCCATCTGTGATTTTACATGCACATATGTATATTATATACTTGTACATATAAAATCTAGGAACCAAAAACGAGAAAAAAAACCATATTTTTCTTTCAAGACTGGTTAACCCACTTAATGGAATGACCTCAGCCGCATCCTTCCTTCCCAATATGCATGACTCCATTCTTCGCGGCTGGAAGAGACTTGCATGGGGCATTTATGCCATGTTTTCTCTCTCCATTCTCCTGTTGTTGGACACCGAGGTTGGCTCCATAATTTAACAGTTGTGAACAGTGTGGCAGTTACCACTGATCTACAGATACTTCCTTGACGGGTGGACTTGGAGTTTTTTTGGATAAACGCCCAGGAGAGATGCAGCAGGGTCACATGGAAGATGAAGGATGGGTTTTCTGAGAGACTTTTCTACTGATCTTCAAGGCAGTTGATCTGATTTACACGCCCACCCACGAGCAGGGTACCAGGGTCTGCTTTTGTCCCCGTTCCTGCTGGTGTGACAAGGTCGCTTCTTGCTGAGTGCCTTTCTGACTGGGCAAGATGGAATCTGCACGTAGCTTTCATTTGCATTTCTGGTGGTTTGTGAGAACGAACATGTTTTCATACATTTGTCTGCCATTTGGAGAAAGACTTGTGGGGGGTGATATGTAACCGTTGCGTGGGTGCGAGTCACTCACAGAGCCTGTTAGGAGCCCCAGGGATGGAGCAGGGAACAGGACCCCGCCCCTCTGCCTACTTCAGAGTTTGTGTGCAGGCTCCTGCTCAATCCAAAGGCCTCGGGGTCTCAGGGTGACGCATAAAGGTGTCTTCAGTTGTGATGTGGAGTCCGTGTGGGTTCTAAGCAGAATTCTGATCAGTGAGTGTGGTTGGGTAGAGAACTAAGCTCTGAGGTAATTCGCTCCAGCTAAACTGCTCCTAAGACATGCATCTCCTTCCCTTGCAGGTACGGTCTGTCTTGCATCCTTTTCCTGAGGCTGCGATAAACTACCCTGACAAAAGCCACTTAAGAGAGGAAGGTCTGAGCTGAGGAGACAGCTCAGGGATAAAGCCTTTGCTTCTCGAGTCAAAGGACCCGAGTTTGGATCTCCTGATCCCGTGTAAAAATGCTGGATGGAAATGGCCGTGGCCTGCACTTCCAGCCAGGAAGGCGGAGCCTGGGAAACCCCAGAGCAAAGCAGTAAGGAGGGAGAGCAATCCGGGATGATTCTCACAGTCGCCCTTGGACACACAGACACAATGATACATGCAGACACATACATACCCACACCTACACAAAAAAGACAGAGAGAGAGAGATGGAAGGAAGAAAGGAAGGAAGGAAGGGAGGGAGGGAGAGAAGGAAGGAAGAAAGGAGGAGAGAGGGAGGGAGGGGGAAAGGAAGGAAGGAATGAAGGGAGGAGGGAGGGATAAGGTAGTCATAAAGTAGGAGGTAGATGAGTCTGGTGCTTGCTTCGTCTTATTATGCCAGCGCCTCACATCCAGCTCCCTCACTCCCGCCCTAACTCCCCCTCCTTACTACCCCCCTCCCTCCCCCTCCATCCCCCCCTACCGCCCCCTCCCTCCTTCCCTCCCTCCCTCCTCAGCCAGCACGCCACCCATCCCCCCAGCCCTCCCCTCCCTCCCTCCCTCACCTCCCACGCCACCGCCCTCCCCCTCCCTACCCCTGCACTCCCTTCCCTACCCCCTCCCCTCCTCCCTCCCCTCCCTCCTCCCCGCCCCTCCCATCCCTCCCTCCCTCCTCCCTCCCCGCCCTCCCGCCCCCCTCAAGAAGAACCCTCGTTTTGGCTTACCGCCCAAGGGTACGGCTCACCACAGTGGGGAGGAGTTTGAGGCGCTGGCCCCGTGGCATCCGCAGGCAGGAAGCAGACAGTGATGAGCGCAGGTGTTCAGCTCAGCCCGGGAATCTCGCCCAGTGGGTGGTGCCGCCGGCCTTTATGGGTGGATCTTCCTACCTGGACGCACCTGTCAGGATAACTTTTCACAGGTTTGTCGAGAGACGAACCAATCAAGATAATCTCTCACAGGTGTTGCAGAACTGCCGCTATTCTGGATTCTGCGGTCATCTGTGCTGCCAGCGCACCTGTCTATAAGGGAAGCCCAGGTTGTTCCTCTCCACCCCCCACTCCCCAGCCCCCCCCCACTGCCCAACCTCCCCCCCCCTCACGCCCCATCAGCTGTCTTCTTAGCAAGAGATGATTTCCTGCTCTGCCCGCGTATCGGGACTTCTCCTGGCCTCCTGGTAAACCTAATCTCCCATTCTACAGAACAGAAAGTTGAGGCCCAATCGCGGAAAGACTGGCAATGGCCTAGATGATGGGCGACCAGAGCACAGGAAGGCGCAGGCTGTGGGCTGGGCGGGGCGAGGAAGCCACGCAGCACTGGAGCGACGCTGGGATCGGTTGCTTGAGACGCTACGGCAAGGGGACTTCCGGAACCAGACCCCTTCCCAGGCCTTTGGGCTTGAGACAGGGCCACTAGAGGGGAGCTGACGGCGTGCGTGTCCCAGAGTCTTGGCAGACATGGAGCTGGGATGCAGAAGACCTGCTGCCCCTCGCTGGGCCGCGGGGTTCCTTGGCGAAGCCAGGAGGGTGTCTTCTAAGACAAGTGCTCGTTGGAACCATCAGGGAGACTGCTGAAGCGGACCCCCCTAGGGTTCCCAGGGCCCCACCCCAGGGATCCCAACACAGGAGGCCGGTAGGGTGCATGCTTCTTGCCTGAGAAGCCTTCAGCGAGATGGACAAATGTGCTTAGCTCCGACCCCCCCTGTGCTGGCCTCTCCGTCTCCCCAGCCTCTGGGAGCAGGTTCCCAAGAAGCCCTCACCCCACCCCCATCTAAGTGAGCGTCCCCTCGCCCAGGGAAGCAGTCCTTCTTGCCTCAAGGGTGGGGTGGGGGGACAGCTGGGGAGGTGACTCGGGGGGTTAAGCCTCTGCCTCGCAAGCAGAAGGACCCAAGTTCCGTCCCAGACCCACGTGAAAACACCAGACAGACATGGTGGCGACTTGCAATTCTGGCCCTGGAAGGCGGAGCCTGGGAAACCTCAGAGCAAAGTAATAAGGAGGTACAATAATCCAGAATGATTCCTGAAGTCACCCTTGGGCCTCTACAGGACACACCCTCAAGTGCCCTTTTACACACACACACACACACACACGCACACACACACACACACACACCACCCCTTCTCAGGGAACAGTCTGGGCTTGTTGGTATGTTCATTTGAATACTGAAAAAGATCTTGTTTGTACCCTGCTTCCTAGTTACAATAGCCCAGGATGGGGGCGGTGTGGGGGGAGAGAGACTCGCTGCTGTATGATCATTTAAAATAGATTCATATTTGTCTAAATGACTATTGTTTTGGAGTCATAATTGATCCCTGTTTTTATCACTTCAAAGCACAGAGAAGGGGGTTAAAACAGAAGACACAGCACGTAAGCCACTACGCAGTGAAATCCAAAGACGAGTTCCCAGACAATAACCCTTCTTCATAAGAAGCGCTGCTCAAAAGGAAAAAACAAGCCTCCCCCCATGTGGATTCTGCTCAGGCTGCAAGGAGGGAGGTTTTCGCAAGAAGAGAAAGTGTTTAGGACGTTTGCTCTCTGTGCCCTGGGTGGGAGGGAAACGCAGAGCAAGGCTGAAGGAAGCAGGGTGGTGGTGTACCCCGAGAGAGCTGGGGGTTGGAATGCAACTTAATCTAAATGGACAAAGCAAACAGAGTGGATGGTAATGGACGCTTCCATCCAAGATGAAATACGAGCCCAAGGAGCGTTCAGAGATGATATATGTTTAATTGATGTGAGCTGTGTATCTCAAATCAAAAGTGATGGGAGTAAGCCTCCTGCTTGGGAGAGAGAGATCCACACCCTCCCTCCCCCTTCATCCCTCCTTCCCTCCCTGTTGTCTGTGGGGAGGGGGTGAGCTCAAATATCTGCCGAATTCATGATTGAAAGAACGAGGGATGGACAGACACGAACTCCGCAAACAGCACGATGTACTTTGAACCACAGAATAACTTCCTGGACTTTCTCACTTCTCGATTGAGGGGGAGAAGGGAGAAGCTTGGGGCTGATAGTCACTGGACCATGGGCCGAGAGTGAGCCGGCTCTGGGGGTCTCGCTGTCGCCTAGGTGCTGCCTGGGGAAGTGGGTGGGGTCTCTCTTCCACAGGGAGGGCTGGTGAGTTGGGGGGCTGCTGAGTTGCAACACTTCTTACCACATCAGCGACCCCCCTGCACCTTAGTCGCACCTGGACAAGGAAACCACAGAATCCTCTAGTCCCCTCCCAGCCTGGCCCCTCTCACATTCCCACGGCGATCATTTGTCGGTGGCGTGGGACACATCCACCCGGTGATGGAGCCATGATTTAAGACCCCTGCGCTGTACTGCTTGACATATTTACTCCACAGTAGATTCTGAACCCTGGGAGGCGCTGGGATGTCTCGCAGCGTGCGAGAATCGTGGGCGCTTGGCGGCTGGATCTTGATTTGACCTTGTGGGAGAAACTACCTGGGATACCTCTGACCCACAAGAAAAATTATAGTCAAAGTCACTTTAGGGCATTTGAGGTATGTGTGGTTCCTGGGACTTTTTGCTAAGAACACTTGCGATGTCAGAGATCCCAGGAGACTGATGGGAAAATGTTCAGTAAGAAGTAAGGATTTCACCAAAGAGATTTAATTACTTCTAAGAGGACTTTTATATTTTATTCTGTATTGGGGGGGCAGGTGTGTGCCACAGCACATGTGTGGAGCTCAGAGCACAGTTTTCAGAAGTTGTTTCTTGTGCACATGGGCTCCAGGAATTGAATTTGGGCTGCAAGGTTTCGGGGCAACCACCTGCTGGACTACCTCGCTGGTCTAAGTTTTTATAAAGAAAAACAAAAGATACAAAGAGAAAGGAAGGAAGAAGAGAGTAAAGAAGGGAAGGAGAGGGGAGGGGAGGAGAAGAGAGGGGAAGGGAAGGGAAGCACAGGAGAGGGGAGGGGACCCCTCGAAGGGCTGGGGGAGGCACCAGAGCTGCCTTGAACCCCATCCCTATCCTTCGAAACCGAGCAAAATGCATTCATGGTGATAAGTACATATGTCCCCTCACAGCATTCAGTACTGAACTCGTCACTCACACAGCGATGCCATTACGTCCTCTTCACATCTTCGGTGATTAACATCTGGGAGGGACAGGAGAATGGAACCTGGGTCCGGCTGAGCTTTCTGTCGAGAGAGAGGGGCTACCTGGAGTGGTTGATCATCCCCCCATACACCCCCCCCACACACACACACAGACCAGCCACGCTGCTTCTAGCTCACCCCAGTGAACTCTGCCCATTTCTGGTCATTTTAAATGCAATTGTAACCCCTTCATTTTGTTCAGAGAGTGGAATTATATTTAAGGAAATTTGCATCCCCTGTAGGATCCATGATAGATCTCTGGATTATCATACACACATACATGTACATACATACACATGCACACACACGCATACACATACAATTGAATAAATAATAAAAAAAAGAATCTTTCTGAAGCCTCGTCCAGCTACGTGTGCTTATCATCTTATTGCTAGAACTCAGCACATAAGCTGCCAGACAGTATCCTCTGGTCTTGACAGGCCGGCCGCACCAAGAACTCACGGCTGAGAAATCTCCTTGATAGATCTGCGCGGCTGGACCATCACCATTTCCTCGTGGACAAGGGATGATCTCAAGAAGACCCCCCTGAGTGACTACTGAAGGCTGAGGTCAGACAGGAGAAGGGGGCTTCTCTACTCAACGATAGACCCGCTGACGCGTCATCCACACCCGCGCAGACGCCCCAGATGAGACCCAGCAGGCCACGCGCGTGGAGAGACGTGAACATAGGAGGAGACTGGCTGGGGGGGATGATAGGAATGAGTAGGGGGGACACAGATTCATTGTATGTGTTAACTGTGTTAACAAAATAAAAAAAAAGAAGAAAAGAACTTAGCACATTAAAGTCCAACTTCAAGAGTAGATAGACGCTCCAGGTGGTTCTGATAAGCCCTCCAGTAAAATTAGAAAAGGAAGAGAGTGAATATTTGCTTACTATCTTATTATTTATATGAGAGAGAAGCAGGGAGAGAGAAGAGGGACATGTGCCAGGAGGCTCGTACGTGGAGGCCAGAGGATAATTCAGAAGTCAGGGCTTTCCACCACATGGATTCCGGGGATTGAACTCACAACGCCAGAGTTGTGAGCAGACGCCTTTACCCACAGAGCCATTGCACTAGCTCAGAAGCGAATGCCGCTTCCTACTTCTTGGCCTCAGCTCTGTTCTACATGAGCCTGGCTTTGCTCTTTGGATTTGTTGTTGTTTACAGAGTAAACTATAAGCTACTTCTACCCCCGGAAACCTCGAGGGGGTGTCTGCTCCTTCTCTAAGTTTTTTCCTCCCACAGCCCTTTCTGGATAGGGATAGAGCAGGGAGAACAAATGCCTTCCCTTGTTCTCGTCCTGAGCTGCCTTTCCCAGGGGTCATGAGCCAACCGAGTGTCACCTGTCTTAGGCGGATGTGCCGCTATGCCAGAACACTGGGGCAGGACGGTGCGTGAGGGTGGAAACATGTCCACACTATTCCAGAGGCCAGAAGTCCAAGGTTAGACGTGAGACTCTGCTGAACCTTTGTTACGCGGTAGAGGGCAAGATCGGAGAGGGCCCCAGAGAGAGGAAGAGAGGGCGGAAGGGGGGGAGAGAGACAGAGAGGAGAGAATGAGACAGAGATGGAGAGAAACAGAGGCAGAGACAAGAGACAACGAGAGAGAGAGAGAGAGAGAGAGAGAGAGAGAGAGAGAGAGAGACATAGCAGCGGCTCCCCAGGAGTCCAGCTCATGCTGTAGCCCGTAGCCGAGGGCAAGTGCTTCCAGCAGCCGGTGGTCTGGGGCGGGGCAGAGCTAAGCTGCAGCTCAGTGAGTGGCTGGTGGATCCAGGGCACAGGAGCAGCAGGTGTCTTCGGGGCTGACGCTGTGGCTCTGTGGGCGTGCCCTGCAGTCGGGTTCCTCGGCTGTGACTTTCCTGCCGCTGCGGGGGTGTGAGGGGAGGGACAGAAGCAGGGGCAACAGGACGGCTCTGGGTCGGGCTGTCCACCTCTTCTTCTCTCCTCAAGGTGGGCACCCATGAGGTGCATGCCCCTGCGTGCCACCTGTCTTCCGAGCAGAAGGAAGCTGAGCCCGCCTAGAACCATCCTGGCAGAAATATGTTCCCAAGAGACACTCCTGCCCCTCCCACGGGCTCTCCGAATATTGGAATAACGGTTCCCAAGGAAGCAGAATTTCCCCAGGAATTTCACACAGGGAGGAAGAAGGACAGAAGGCTGTCATCAGCCACCGAAGAGATGCCCCTCCCAGGAGAAGATTTCACAGAGCTCTGGCAATGTGTCTTACGGGACAGTCTGGAGTCCCGGCAGTCACGGTTGAAGGCAGGCGGGACCCCACCTTGGCCACGGGTACTTGGTTCTACGCGCCTCTGGCCTCCTGAGATGAGCTTGGGGGGCGCCGCTCCTCTTGCCACGTTGCACACATCTCGCCTCTGCCTTTTATTCTTACTGGTGGCAGGGGCTGGTTTGCCAGGGCTGCCCGGCTCCATCTCTGACCCTGACGGTTCTGGTAAACAATCTGCCAGTCTCCTCGCCGCAAAACACTCGGTTGCTTAAAAAGACTCCTTTGAAACCATTTGATGTTTGGGACTAAATAAAGCTACGCTCCCACTCCGATTGCGCTCATAATGGAGTCTAATTTTATAAAGAAGCCAATTAGTAGCTTTGTAAATATAAAAGAAAGGTTCCTTTTTTTTTTTTTTTCTCTCTGACCAAAAGGCCCCAGAAGTTAGTCCTGAAAAAAAAAAAAAAGTCAAATTTTGCTGTAAAGAATGGCAGACTTCTTGGAGCAGAATAACAGGAAATGACTCACGGATGCACCCTAAGGCTACTCAGTGACACAAAGGGCCCTGTGTGGTCATGCCTGGCCACTGGGCCCAGTCAACTGCAGGAGGAAAGTGCCCAGCCTGGGAAGTCCTGCTAGCTAGCTCCAAGCCCGGTCACACCGCAGGGCTCAGGCACTGGGCTGTCACGATTCTGCATCCCTAGGAAGTAAATTCCAGGGTCACCTGTGGATCCACTGGTCTAGTGACCGTCACCCGTGTGGGACTCCTAGAGCTCACTGGGTCCTTGGAGGCCTTGGGGCGGGGTCGATGCCATCTAGGAGAACGGGTTCATTTCTCCAAATTACAGGGTCGGAGAAGGGGTCGGGAATGTATATTTTGAAATGAAAAATGACAGGACCAGCAAGAAGTCTGGAGATGAGAGTTGGGATTCAATCCCAGCAGAGGCCAAGAGGAGGGAAGTACACGAGGGGGAAGCATGCTGGAGTTTGGAAATAAAACGTATGGGAAAGACAGGAACTGAAGAGTTTCGGTTTCCAAGCCAAGAGCTCAAAGAACAAGCGAATTAAAGTCGAGATGCCGGAACATTTCGGGTCTTGTTTCTGCTGGCGCTTTGCTAATAAGACTGAAGAAAGAGCTTTTGGGAGGAGGGGGAGGAGGAGGAAGAGGAGGGCACAGGCTCCTCCCACCTCTTTAGCTGGCCTCCAGGTGGTTCATATTCCCTGGAGAGTGGGGGTTGACTCCTGGCCAGGTGATTGACAGATCAGGCTGAATTAGCTTGAGAGAGGAGACCATGATTCTTCCGTTACCAGGGAAACCGGAGGTGGGGTCTAACCTAAGGTCTAAGGTTTGTGATAGAGCAGGTAAATCTCATGAATAGCCCTTTCCTAATTTCTCGTGGACTAATTCAGGGCCTGAATTGTGTGTGCATGTGTGTGAATGCATGTGTGCATGTATGCACGTATGTGCGCATATATGTGCATGGTCATTCAGGCACAGGAATGTGTGGGGGCCAAAACCAGCTGTAGGTGTTGTTGGAGCTGTTTCTCCAGCCTCTAGAAGGTGTAGGACTTAAAACAAACACACAAACAATAACAGGGCTGGAGAGACGGTCGGCTTAGGGGTTAAGACGTTGCCTCACAAGCAGAAGGTCCTGAATTTGGATCCCAGGTCCCACGTAAAAAATGCCAAGTGGAAACTGTGGCGCCCTGCATTTCTAGCCCTGGTGGGCAGAGCCTGGGAAATCCCAGAGTGAAGCAAAAAGGAAGTAAAAACAATCCAGAATGATTCCCACAGGGACACACAGTGCCCTCTGATACACACACACACACACACACACACACACAGAATAAACAAAGCTTTAAAAAAAACCCAGAGGTAGGCAGACAGGCCAGAGCGGCAGGGAAACTTCTGGAATCCCAGCCTGTGCAGGGAGGAGCAGGCAGAAAACACCCAACCGGGCCAGTCTCTGGCTGGTCCCTCCCACTGAGGAGACCGTCTCCTGGGATACACATCAGGAGGGCTGCAGCCACATCTGAGATAACCAGAACCTGTAAATGTGCTTTCCTGACAACCTACCCCCCCCTTAACCTAGGATCCTACAAGAGGAAGGTCACACCTGACCACACCCTCATCCACTGACCCCCCCCCACACACACTCTCATCCATCCCCTTAGACCAGCGTGTCACAGATCTTCTCCCCAGCTATGGCCCGTGCCCAGGCCTGAGCAGAGGTTAGACGTTTTGAGGACCTCCGTGGCCAGAGCAATCAGCTAAGAAAATAACGCAGCGAGACCATGGTCTGAGGACTGAGGGAGCAGAAAGGGGGGTGCCCTGGTGGCCCTTGATTCCCATTCTGGATGCAGGTGACGCAGCCTCCTGGCTCAGAAGAGATGCCAGTCTGAGTTCCCAAAGGGTCTTTAGGGCTCATCGACACGTTACCTGTGGACTGGCAAACTAAGGTCCCAGGGGCTGAGCGAAGGGTAAGGTCCTTCCTCCCCCACGTGGTCAGGCAGAATTCCATCACATCCGCATCCACCAGACTGAAGCTAGCCATGGAAGTTTCTAGAGACGGAAGGTGAAGCTGTCTCGATGAGACAGGGAGGGAGAAGAGTTTCAGTGCAGAGAACTGGTGTGTGGGGGTGCAGGGGAAAGGTCCTCAGGGCCAGCAGGGCCTGGATGGGTTAAAGTCCCCGGAGGTTGTCCCCGCCACCACAAAACCCAGGTGTCCTCATTCTGCGACTTTCCAGGGCCTGCTCGAGCTAGACCAGCAGAGGCACTTCCGGGCCTGCCGATGTGGTCTGTACTTGTGGGTGGGCGTCAGACGCCACGTGGAAAGCTCTCTGCGCCCCCTCCTATGGGGACTTCCGCTTCATTCTTCCCAGATGCGTGTCCTGAGAACGTTCTGGAACATCTCTCCATTCCCACCCTGCGGCTGCTGGCTCCTGCCTGTCCCTTGGCAGTTCCCACCCAGACCTCCAATCTGGCCTAGAGGCGACCTCGCCGACCTCCCTGGGACTAACAGCCGGTCAAGAGCATCCTAATCATGGTCAGCTCTTCTGTCTTGGAATGTCACCTTAGGCCCAGGGAGGGGTGGGCATGGCTCAGGCTCACACGGCAGAGGTAGGAATTGCCTCCCACTTCTGACCCAAAGAGCACAGGGGAGTTTTCTCGAAGCCTGGGCTGGGAGCGGAATGGGAGCTACAGGCCCAGCTGCCTAGGGCTCGGCAGAGCTTCTTAAGTGTAATTGACGATCCGCATTAAATTTTTACCAGAATGAGCTCAAGGGCCTGTGGGGAGAAGGAAAGTGCCTGGCATTTCCTGTCCCCTGGGGCAGAGTCTGGGGTGCAGAAAGCCCACACCAGCTTCTGATGGGGGCTCTCCTGGGAAGGAGGGAGGGCGGGAAAGGTCCCCAGAGAGGCTGCCTTCGGGATGTGAATATTTTGAGGCCGTGAGTCCTCAACATAGGGCGGGGTTAGGGGTAGGGCTGAGAGACCACCTACCCGGCAGCCTCTTGTTGCAGCAGTGTGTGTGTGTGTGTGCGCGTGTGTGTGTGTGTGTGTGTGTGTGCGCGTGTGCGTGTGTGTGTGCGTGTGTGTGGTCAGCGAGAGAGGCCTGCAGGGTGGGAAGGAGCGATGGACAGCTCTGGGGGGCCCTCGAGGTCCACACCTCCCCCACACGCCCTGCTCAGTCCCGGGTCCATTCCCAGATCAACTCCCTATCACCTTCCTCAAGTCACTGCCCTACCTCTGGCTACCAGTTCCCCGCATCTGAACCAGATGGCGTCCACCTTCTGAGATACGTGGTTCTCCCTGATGAGGAAGCCGTTCCGTGCCAAATACCGGGGAGCCCCTCCTCGTCCTTTCTTGATAGCGGGCAGCGACTCCCCAGAAGGAAACCGACTCTCCCTTCAGACTTCAGTGCTGAAATGAGATGTCTAGAGGGCTGGGGAGCTGCCCACGCAGAACGGAACCGTTAAGGGCTGGTTTGTGAAATGTGTAATCCGTAAACCCAGCGAGGCTGCGGAACGCACCTGCACCCCCAGGGCTTGGGGATGGTGGGCATACTGAGATAAGGCTCGAGGTTGATACCAGGAATCGTCCTCGGTTGCTCTGCTATCTTGGCCTTTCAAGGCAAGGTCCCTAAATAAACCCAGAGCTTGCCGATAGAGCTAGTCTAGCCCGTTTGCTCTGGGGAGTCCCAGTCTCTGCCTTCTGAGGCCAGAATTACAGGTGGACCGTCATGTCCACCGGGCATTTTATGTGGGCTCTGGGGATCTGGACTCAGGTCCTTCCATTTGGGCAGCAAGTGTTTCTCCACAACCCCGGGTGCCCCAATCCGAGCGACTGCCCCCGCGTCCTCTAAGTTGTTGCGTTAATCAAAATAAAATCGTTTTCCATCATCTCTTATTATACTGCTATTTCCTTTGAACAACTTCTTTTTTTGATATTGATTCTCTCTACAATTTCTGATGGAAGCTGAAGTCACTTATTTGAAAACCTTTAAAAAATCATACTTTAGATAAAAAGTAATAATTCAGAAATAAAGATTGACTTAAATCACGTGTTTTCCTGCTTCTGTTTAGCAGTGCCCCACGAAGGTTCATACATTGCTTCTTATTCCTATTTAGTTCAAAATCAAAAATTTTTTAAATTTTTTTCTTTAACTTATGAGTTCTTTAGGAGTGTGTTCATTTTTGATTCCTTATTTTAGATTTTTTTAACCAGACATCTTTTCTATTGTTGATTTCTACTCAATTTCACTGTAATCAAACAACATATTTTTATGAATTTGAATATTCAAGAGTTCGTGTTTTAAATATTTAAGAGTTTATAGCTTGACTATTTAAGAGTTATTATTTGAATATTTAAGAGTTTACAATTTGAATATTTAAGTTTCTTAAAGTATTTTATGGTCTTACCTAGGGGATTTTTCCAGAAGACTTGAACATAATATGTATTTTACTCTCGTTGACGTTCTACAAAGAGCCTCTGGGTCGAGCTGGCGAGGGGCTATGTTGATGCCTTCACCACCTTCTCTGCCCTCATCCCGCTCTGGAGTAGCTAGTCTCAGCTCACAGCAGCCTGCTTCCTCTGCTGGATAGATCTCTCTGGATGGGCGGGCTGCTGTACTCCAGTCTCTGTCACTCCTCAAACAGCACCAGAGATTCCCCCTCACTCCCCCCCTTTCAAGCCTGGCTGCTAAAATGGATGCTACAGAATTTTCTTGAAGCTTCCATTTAACTCCAAAGACATGTTTTCTTGTCATGAACTGTGCTTTAGACTATTAGCTTACAAAGGAGGAAAAAGGAAGTCTGACTAAAGCTCACAAATAAATCAAGTGTGATTTGGCTTCATACTGTAAGAGCTTAGAGAGTGGGGGGGGCAGCTTCTCAGGGTGACCAGAACCGGAACACCCATGGGCACTGTAATGCCCCGAGCCACACCTCCCGGTACGGCAGGTCTGTGGCAGGCTGAGCTTGCATGGATACGTGTGTGTTTCCCAGGGGAAGTGGTTGGCTTCGCTGCTTGTCGAGTACTTGGTCTTTCGGGATTCTTCTGGAAGAGGAGAGGGAATGGATGACTGACGAGATACAAACACATCGCTGGAGCTGGGTACATTCCATTTTGAGAGACGGAGGCCACCTTCTCCCAGGGGCATGATTCCACGTGTCTGGACAACTTTGGAAACCAGCATGGCATCTCCAAGAGAAGGAATGGATGACGGGAGCTCCACAGAGGCTCGGCCCGCATCTTTCTGCTTCGCGTCCACCCTTCCTCTCTTGCATGTTGTAATGACAGCCAGAGTCAGATGCGTAGGCTCCAAGGAGGATGTGGTCACCTATTGGCTTGCGGCCCCGAATAAGCTTCTTATCGCCTGTGTGTGCCTCGGTTTTCTCGCCTGTATAAAGAAGGTGAACATCACTTCTACCTAACGATGCTTTTGTGAGGACTAGTGAGATACTGTGCAATGACCCGCCCTGAAGACGCGCTCAGGGAAATGTTAGCACCTGTTTTCTCCCTGCCTCTTTGATTACTCCTTGTGTGCAAGGGACGGGCTTACCCAGGCACGACCCTGGAGTTTCTGTCAGGGTTGCCAGGCAACAAGCTACCTGAGACCAGGAAGCTCCTCCTCCTCCATCAGGGGATTCCAACCTCTCCAGAGGCCTTTGGGCGCGGGCAGCTGATGTTCCAGGACCGCTCCTCACACCAGCTCCTAGACTTGACTCCTTGGAAGACAAATTCTCAGTCTTTGCCCCCATCAAAGGGCAGAGACGTGGGGAGCTGGGATCTTCTCCTCCAGAAATAGCCAGGGCACATTCTGCCTCCTGCCCGGGTCTTGCTGGGAGGGATGGTGCCTCTCATCTTGCTGACTGCGCGTGTCTGCCCACGTGACCCGTCGAGGTTTTTCCTTTCATGAACTAGTCCACACTCCTCACTCAGCTGCCCCACCCCAGGTCACCGGAACAAATCCTCGGCTTCCATGCCTGAGAGTGCCGTCCACTGTGATCTCATCTGCTCCTGGGGGTTCAGGTGTCACCCTGTGCAGAGAACTGCCCGGCCCTTGTTCTTAATTCCCACATCTGGCTAGACACAGATGTGGCTTCTTAAACCGCGTTGAATTATTCCGGGGGCTTCCTTCGCTGCTAGCCACGAAAACAAACACAGAAAAAAGAAGAAAGCCAGCCTCCTCCCACCCCCATTACTTTAGTAACCCACACCTCGGTCTAGCTCCTCACCCTGAGCCAAGCTCCGAGACCCTCAGACGCCTCCTTTGCAGCAGCCGGGTGGCCAGGCTTTGCCCCCACGCCCTCTGTGAGCGCCCCTCCCCACCGGGACCATGCGGCTGTTTCTCCTCCACCCGACACACTGCCTAGATGGCTTCCCCATGTCATGTCTCCCAGCACCTTCAATGACTCTCTCTTACCTACCTAGTTGTAACTTGCCAATAGCTGAGACTGTTTGCAAACATTCCGTGTGTGTGTGTGTCTGTGTGTGTGTGTGTGTGTGTGTGTGTGTGTGTGTGTGTGTGTGTGTGTGAATCTCAGGTATTGTTCTTGAGGCATTGCCCACCCTGGTTTATTATTTTTAAGTTTTATTTACTTAGAGAGAGAGTACATGTGGATGGAGATCAGAGGTTGACTTTTGGAAGTCGGATCACGACTTCCACCATGTCGGCTCCAGGGATTGAACTCAGGTCACCAGGCTTGTCTGCAGTTGCCTTTGCTCCCTGAGCCGTATCAACAACCCCACCTCCAATTCCGAGACAGGGACCCTCACTAGGACCAAGTGCTCCCTACCAAGTAGGCAGAACCAGCAGCCAGAAAGCTGCAAAGAGCTGCCTGCCTCCACTTCCCAAGATCTGGGACTACAAGTACGTACCATGGCACGCCGTGGGCAGCGGCTTCCTGAGACCACGCTGCTGCTGCTGCTGCTGCTCTGCTATCTCCACGCTATGTGCAGCTCGTACTTCCCAGCATCCCTGGTGCTGCCGGAACTGTTCTTCCATTGCAAACTCCCTCCAAAGCCACCTCCACCTGTCAAACTCCCACCCACCCATCAAGCTCATCTCAGCTGTCCCTCTCCTTGAAGTCTTCTTCCAATCACAGCCTCAGAGCAGAGCCGCGCTTGGCAGGTAGATCCTGTTGTATTTGATTGCGCTATCACTAGGTGACCTCTCTTCCTAACTAGCATGGACAGCTTTTTTTAAATTTACTTTGTGTGTGTGTGTGTGTGTGTGTGTGTGTGTGTGTACTCGCGCGCGCGTCAGAGGGCACTACATGTCTCTGTGGAGGACCAAGGGTGACTTCCAGAAGCATCCTGGATTGCTTTTACCTCCTTTTTGTTTTGTTCTGGGATTTCCCAGGCTCCACCCACCAGGGCCAGGCGTGCAGACTGTTAGGTTTCCTCATGGCGTTTTTTACGTGGGACCTGGGAACCGAACTCAGGACCTTCTGCTTTACGAGGCAGTGTCTTAACCCCTGAGCCATTTCTCCAGCCCGGCGTGACGCTCTTGAAATCAAGGACCACTGGTTAGCAGCTGTTCTCAAAATACACTGTCTGCACGGGTCTGTTGACTGACTTGAGCAAGGCTTGACATGCCTGGAGCAGAGGGCACAGGAACTGAGAGGGAACTGGGGTGTCTCTCCATGCTATAGCACTGGTCAGGGAGAACATTTACTTTACCTCCAAGGACAAGCGTCCAGAGACAACAGCCCTGTCCCTTGGGGATATCTGGGTACTCCCTTTAAGAGTATCAGCTCTGGGAACTGTGAACTTCAAACATGCCCTGCCTTGGCCTCTGGCTAAGTGCCAGGCTCGATTGCAGACGACCCGGCAAAGCTCAGAAGACATGTTGGTTATATGCTGCCATCTAGTGAAGGAAGCGTCCCTCAGCCTGGCGCTGGGAGGCGGCTGCAGGAATCTTGTCTTGGTGCCCTGGTGAGGATGTGAGTTGTCCACACGGGCTCCTGTGATTACAACCTTAGCTGATGCTGGTGTTTGGGGGGGGTCAGGCTTACAATGGCACCAGGTGTGGGGGGGAGGTCTTGAGGTGGGTTAGCCCCGTCCCTGCTTCTGCTGGTGGTCTGCAGCTACTTTTTCCGCCTCCTCACAACTTAGGGGATAAAGGGAGATTTATTTAGCTTACGAGTCCACAAGGGGGACATAATCCGCAATGGTGGAAAAGGCACAGCGGGCAGGCGTCAGAGCGGAAGGAGGCTGACTTAGGTCACGGCCGTCATCGCGGAGGCAGAGGGCAAAGCAAACTCTGCTAGAGGAAGCAGAGCGGGGGCCACCCACCCTCAAGGCCCGCCCCCTGCGACCTGCCTTCCTCCAGCAAGGCTCCACCTCCTAAAGGGGCCGTGACCTTCCCTAACATTAGCATTTAGGAGTCTGTGGGGGACACTCACATACAAACATGACTCTGTGTGTGTATGTGTGTGTGTGGTGTGTGTGTGTACGCACATGCATGTGGAGGCCCAGGGTTGATGTCCAGAACCTTCCTCAATCACTCTTCAACCATATTCTCCAAAATAGCGTCTCTCAATCAAACCCACAGCTTGCAAGTACGTCTAGTCTCTCTAGCCAGCTTGCTCCGGGGAGTCTCCTGTCTCTGCCTTCCCAGGCTGATGTTGCAGGAGAATGCCATTCATGCCCGCCTTGCATTTACATGAATTCTGGAGATCTGAACTCTGGTCGTCTTGTTTGTGCTGCAAGCACTTTAGCTGCTGAGCTATCCTGCCAGCTCTGGTCTCTTGTTTTAAATAGGATATTTCCCCACTCATGGGTTGCTCTGTGTAGACAAGATTACTCATGGCATGGGCTGAGCTGGGGACGGGTATAGCAGTGCCAGATGTTAGAGGGTGCCATTCTAAGGTATTATGAGAGCCCTGGAGAACAAGGCCACCTACAAAGATCAAAAGATTCAGGCCCTGTATATAGACACACATGGTCACAGTCAGGTGTGAAAATACCCACAGCCCCTCATGCATCCCAGGACTGAGTGGTGTGATTCTCTGGAGAATCACCAGGATAGATCTTCATCTTAGTCCAGGCACTTAGGAGGTGAGGGATAGCACCTAGTTTCACTTCTGGTGCCTGGAAGTCCTGAAATGAAGCCCTCAGCAGACTGGGGTGTTCTCTGCTCCCCTTTCATTCAGACACCCCAGTGTTGAGTGTGGGGCTCACCAAATCGCTAGACTGTGCTCTCCCATCCTGTGACCCCATTGCTACTAAGAGATGCTCTTTCCAGCCAAAAGACCCACTGTAGACGTTTTTTGAACACGAGTGCACATGTATGTGTGTGTATATGTGTGGCGTGTGCATGCATACATGTATGCATGTGTTGTCATGGTATGAATGTAAGTTGCCTCTCACGAGCTCACATGTTTGTATCTTTAGCTGCTGTTACTGTCTGCAAAGGTTATAGGACTTTGGAAAGTGGAGCTTTGCTGGAGGACGGGACCCCACAGGCCTTGAGGATTGGGTGTTCCTGCTTCCTCTAGCAGCTTGGGCTTCCCCTGCAAGATGGCTGCAGGGACCTAAGCCAGCCTTCAGCTTCTGCCGCCCTCCACAATGAACTATGTTCCCCCTTTGGGGCCCAATGAATCGCCCTTAAGCTGGCCGTAGCTAAGTGTTGTCTCACAGCTGCATTCAAGAGTAACTACAATAACATGTTCACATGTGTTGTGTGGGCATGTGGGCATGTGCACATGCATGTGTCTGTGGGCCAGGGGTCCACGAGGGCTGTCTGAATTGGTTTCCCTGCACTCTGTATACTGAGGCAAGCTCTCCAACTAGGTTAGTCCATTTGGTTTGTTTCAGGGATCCGGTCTCTGCCGCCGCTGTGCTGGGATTATAGGCACAGCACCTGGCATTTGTGGGTTCTGGGGCTCTGAGCTCTGGTCCTCTGCTTACATGGCAAGTGCTCTACCCACTGAGGGTCTCCCCGGCCCCAGTGCAGATATGTTCACCAGAGTCAAGCGGGACTTCCTTTTTGGTTCCAGTAAATGGTGGGTCGCTGCCAGGCCAGGCCAGCTCTTATGCACTCATTCCGAGCATCCCTTCCCAACTCCACATCCGGTAACCTCACGGTGGGAGCTTGGAATCAGCCTCAGTGGGAATACTGTGTCACAGAAAGTCGGCGAGGATAAAACCCAGGGCTTTCTCCTTCTGAAGTGCTGACTGCCAAGCACTTATCTGCCAGATTGCTGGCACCGGGCTGTAATTCTAGCCAAGAACCACATACCACAGTTAACTACTTCTTACATGACCACCAAACGAGAGGGCAATGTTAGGCCACTATCTCAATGGAATGCACACTGAAAGTCTCATTGATTGATTTATTTAATATATGTCACAGAGATTGTAGCTTCTGAAAAGACAGGGTGGTAACTACCACGTCAAGATCTTGGCTTTAGCTCTGAGATGCACCCCCAAATGTTGAATGCTGGTAGAAACATCTGCATTAGCTATTCATATATTCACAGGTTTTGACTTCTATTTACCATGCAAAAAGAGCTATGTGTGATAAACCACACACTTGAGATGGAAAAACATTACGTGAAGGTCTTTGGGAATGTGCCAAGAAACAAATGAATACAATTAGAAATATTAATGATTCTTCTTTCTTCTTGTTTATTTTTTACCCAATTTGCACCATAGTTCAATACAACCATGACTGTGGAGGTCCTCTGTGGTCTTTTCTAGCATTTTCTTCCTTCTTTAATCAACCCCAGTGATTGGCAGGCAGCCTTGCCTTACATCTCTACAAGAATCATTGGCACAGTGAGGGCTGAAATATCACTTCCTCTTGGCAGAAAATAAACCGGATGTCTAAGTTCACCGAGTCCCGAGGCTTTGTTCACACACCAAGCTCCAGGACTTCAGGAGTCAGAGCCAGAGACAGCCTCGAGGCTGTGAGGTAGGGGTGGCGGTGAGGGGGCTCAGTCACGATCGGCCCCCTCGGAGCTAGAAAAGTCTCCGTGGCAGATCCCCCGGCTCGGTGACGGAGGCTTGTCTTCCAGGCTGTCGTGCGTCATCTTCCTCCTGTACCTGCGAAAGGCCTTCTGAATCACCGCGGCGCCCACCTCCTCCTCCTTCCGCTTCGTGGTGGTCACTATGGGCTCGTACAGCTTCTTGAAGGGATTGGCTTGCATGAACTTCTCCTCCATCAGCGTCTTCATGGTGTCCAGCCCCGGGGACTCGCCAGAGGACCCTGGTGGTGAAGGCGAAGAGGATGTCCATGCAGTGGAGACGGTCGCCCATCACCATGGGCAGGTCCATGACCAGAAACTGGAACTTGTTGGGCTTCGCCACGCGCAAGGGCTCGGGGAGGGAATCGGCGAAGTCGGAGAGGGAGGAGTAGCTGATGAACTGCGTGGCTTCGGGGTCGAACTTTTCCCAGATTTCGTAGAATATCTCAAAGTCGTCTTCTCCCAGGGGGTCCTGGCTCTCCTCGGTGGCTGTGTTGAAGTTCTCCAGGATCACCGCAATGTACATGTTGACCACGATGAGGAAGGAGATGATGATGTAGCTCACGAAGTAAGTGATGGCGATGGCGGGCTTCTGGCAGTCGGGGGCCCGGGTCGCGTTCTCGGAGGTTTCCGTCTGCAGCATGGGGCCCAGGAGCGCGTCCCAGCCCGCCGACGTGGTCATCTGAAACAGACAGAGCATGCTGCCCTCAAAAGTCTCGAAGTTGAAGATGTCGTCGATCCCGGAGCCCTTCTTCACTTTGGAGAAACAGTTCATGCCGAAGATGGAGTAGATGAACATGACCAAGAAGAGCAGCAGGCCAATGTTGAAGAGCGAGGGAAGCGACATCATGAGGGCGAAGAGCAGCGTGCGGATGCCCCGCGCTGCCCGCACGAGTCTCAGGATGCGGCCAATGCGGGCCAAGCGGACGATTCTGAAGAGCGTCGGGGGGAAGGAGATGTCGCTCTTCTCCAAGACAGAAACCATGGTACCTGGAGCGGGAGGAAACGAGTGAAATTTCCAACGGGCACGCTGACTTCAAACCCCGCCTTCTGCACCTTTGACTCCTTAGTAGGGCCAATCTCTCATCAATAACCACCATGTCCTCACCTACCCACGAAGCTAAGAAACCGCTATCTGTGCCTTAACGTGAGAAATCATTTCCAAGGGCCTGACGTGGACACTCTCATTTAGGTGTGGGGCGCGTGAGACACTGCCAACAGCGAAGGAAAGGAGTGTGTTGTGGGAGGCTGCAGTCTAGTGTTGTTTTTAAAGATGCCCTTGGTGGTCCGGAGTGACTGAAAGTAGGAAAATGACTGAATGGTAGAAAACAGATAGAGCAGACTTTTCGAGAGCAAGGAGAAATGGCTGCTCCTGAAGCTTGGCTTGAACCCTGAGCTGCTGGGGGAGGCATAGTTCTTTCAAAGGGGCTTACTCACTGGGGGGTGGGCGGATTGGAAAGCAGCCCTCTCTGTGCAGCCCAGGACGGAGTCTCGGCTGCAGGGGCCGCTGTGCTCAGGGCTGGAGGAGACGGTGACCTTGAGCTGCTCACCTTGGATCTCTTGCATTGGACGTTCAACTCTCTCCAGACACCGTCCACTTCTTCCGCCTCACAGAGCGTGTAGCGGCCATTTCAAACAGAGCTTTGTGCAAACTGTTGGATATTTGGCCCAAAATGTCACCCGGCTCTCTCACCAAGTGATGCAAGCATTTAAAAGCGGTTCACATTTCGGCCCAAATATTATGGGATGGCTGGAACCTGCTTGCCTTGTGTCGACATGGCCTTCTTCTTGCTCGGAGGGTCCTCTGAGGTCATGAGGGGTCCAGAGCAGTGAACCAACTTCCGGAGCCCCTGATGACTGAAGAGAGCCCCATTGACAACCAGCTCACTGGCAGGCTGTGCCCGGGACGTTTCACCTCCAGACAACCCCATGAGAGGTGACATCCCTTGCGCACCCACTCAGCCACGCCCACCCTCAAAGCCACTCCCTGCTCAAGCCTGCAGGGATCTGTCCTTTCTTTGAGTTTTCTGTCGCCACGTGACTCGGTGTTGGGTTCACTTCCCTGGCTTCTCGTGACACTGGAAGATGAGCAGGTCTTACTCGCTAGCTGGCTGGCTTGCGACTCTTAGGAGGGGTTCACCCTAGCTCGGGGAAGCGCTGGGCGGCAGGTGTACTGGGGAAGCACATGGATTCTGCCCACGCTGGGAGAAGCATCGGCTGAGATGCAGGCACGCAGAAGCACTGACATCCGCTAGAGAACACCACTGCCCAGCGCGTGAACCCGCGTGGCCCAGGAGTGCTCCCAAGGCCAGTGTCAGAGACCCTTCTAGAAGCTGAAGAGTGCCCATTGCTGCCAGGAAGGAATGGTGGAACACAAGCTTCTCTGGATAAGGGAGGAAGGGGTCTTTGAACTCCTGGGGGGTCCAGACTTATCCCACGCTCACTTTCTAACTTGCCTTGAGTTGATCTCACCAGAGCTCACGATTAGCGCTAATGAAGACCGTAGGTCTGTTCAGCGCGAGCGCGTGGTCTGCTGCTGAGCTTCACCTGTACCGGCCTCGTGTCTGAGGACGGCAGAGCGCTCGTTCTCTGGCTTATCCACATTGCGACGGTGGCAACGGGAACCTCAATGTTTTGACCCCACCTCTGAGTGGTGCATCTCAGCACAAAAGCATCTCTCGGGAAGTCTGTCCTGTGTCTCTGTGGCTTTCTGAACTTTGGGAAGGGCTCTTGGGTCTTCTTACATAATTGTGAAATAAGTTAAGTCAGGTGTGGCGGCTCGTGCCCGTGATCCCAGCACTTCTAGCTAAGATAGAGGGACCACCAGGGAGTCTAGGCCAGCCTCGGCTCGAGGCTACAGAGGGAATTCCAGGTTAGCCCGGGCTATATACACTGACACCTTGTTTCAAACAAACAAAGAAAGAAAGAAATAAAAGCAAACAAAAAAGGTGGGAAAAGTCAAATCAATGGTCTAGTTAAAATTAGACCTCAAGAGACTCAGATTAAACTCGACTGATTTAGTCATGAAGAATTTCAAAGGTAGGCATGCATGTATGAGTGTGTGCGTGTGTGTGCGTGTGTGCGTGCGTGCGTGCATGTATGCATGAATTATTTAAAGACACATGGCAGAGCATAAGACTTAAAGATAAAGGAAATGCTTAACATGTATACGACTCAGGTTTGATCTCTAAGCACAGAGAAAGCAAGTAAGAAGGAAGGAAGGAAGAAAGAAAGAAAGAAAGAAAGAAAGAAAGAAAGAAAGAAAGAAAGAAAGAAAGAAAGAAAGAAAAAAAGAAAGAAAGAAAGAAAGAGAAAGAAAAAGAAAGAAAGGACTTAATAAGGGAAGTAATGGAAGGGAAGGAAGAAAGGAGGGAAGGAGGGAAAGAAGAAGGATGGAGGGAGGGAGGGAAGGCGAGACCAAAAGGAGAAAGGAAGGAATGAGAAGGAAGGAAAAAGGATGGAGGAGGAAGGAAGTTAGGAAATTTTGGAAGGAAGGAAGGAAGGAAAAGAAGGAAGGATGGAGGAGGAAAGAAGGAAGTTAGGAATGATTTTGGAAGGAAGGAAGGAAGGAAGAAGAAGGATGGAGGGAGGAAGGAAGGAAAAGGTTAAGTGGCATTTTTTTTTCCCTTCCTCTTCATGAACTGTAGTTACACAGCTCATGTCAACAGTTAAGAGGAGCTGGGAGCAGGTGGGCGAGCGCCTGGGAGCAGGAGTGGGAGGAGCCTGGGAGCAGGAGGGGGGAGCCAGGGAGCAGGTGGGGAGGAGCCAGGGAGCATGTGGGGAGGAGCCTGGGAGCAGGAGGGGAGAGCCAGGGAGCAGGTGGGGAGGAGCCTGGGAGCATATGGGGAGGAGCCTGGGAGCAGGTGGGGAGGAGCCTGGGAGCATGTGGGGAGGAGCCTCGGAGCAGGTGGGGAGGAGCCTGGGAGCAGGGGGGGAGGAGCCTGGGGGCAGGTGGGGAGGAGCCAGGGAGCAGGAGGGGAGGAGCCTCGGGAGTAGGGGAGGGGGAGGGGGAGTCCAGGAGCCAGGGGAGGGAGGCCCCCTGTAATGCCACGTGCTCCAGTAACTCTGCTCTGGCACCACGTGCATTTTGAACCAAATAAAAACATGGCTGCTCAGTGCAGACCTCAGACCCACAGCCCATCACCTGGTAAATCAAGCCACCATCGCAAAAAACCTTTACGCTACCTGCATTCTGGTTAACTCCATCAGTGAATCACATTTCATCACGGTTAGTACCTCGGAGGGACTGGAGGCTTCTCGTTTCCTGGCACCCTCCCAGCAGAGCGGGGCACTGGTAAACCTGCACCTCCTCCTGAACGGTGCCATCTACAGCTCTGCTTCTGCCTCTCGCTCCAAAGGCCCCTCTGGCTACCGGTTGTACTTACTAATGATGGAAAGAACCACGACCACACAATCAAATAAGTTCCAGCCATTGGTGAAGTAATATTGCCTCAAAGCAAAGATTTTGATGAGACATCCATGGTAAAGATGACCACGAAGGCTACGTTGAGATTGTCAAAGATGCTCTTCGTGACTGGCGGCTGGTTGTAGTAACTCGGCCATCATGATGACCATGTTTAACACAATGAGGCTCAGGATGAAGATGTCAAAGACCTGGCTGGTGACCCACGTCAAACACAAGGCCTTGACATTTGTCTAGGAGAAGAGAGAGAGAGAGATTACTGACCGCTAAGAAGGCACACAACACGACAGAAATTGTGCTTTCTTCCAAGAGAGGGAGCTCCT
This sequence comes from Typhlomys cinereus, assembly GCA_023101885.1. Classification (NCBI taxonomy): domain Eukaryota; kingdom Metazoa; phylum Chordata; class Mammalia; order Rodentia; family Platacanthomyidae; genus Typhlomys; species Typhlomys cinereus. The sequence goes on from JALPQD010000542.1 coordinate 834,575, forward strand.
TGAAGAAGACAGGAACCCTTCTCAAGGGACAAGGCTTCTTGTTGCCCCCAACATTACCCTAGCTTCGTTTAAACTTAATTAGCAAAGTGCTTGGGTCCGGAAAGGTGGCTCAGGGGTTAAGCCTCTGCCTTGCAGGCGGAAGGTCCTGAGTTCGGATCCTAGACCCCACGTGTAGACACCGAGCGGAAGCGGGGGCGGCCTGTGTTTCTGGTCCTGGTAGGCGGAGCCTGTGAATCCCAGGGCAGGTAACAAGGAGGAGGTGGAGGCGGTCCTTGGTGGTTTCGGAATTCGCCGTGGTTCTACACACACACACACCAACACATACACACCACCACACACAACACCGCACGCACGCGCACACACACACACACACACACACATGCGCGCACATGCACAATTGAATAAATAATAAATTTTTTTTAAATTAGAAAAGTGCTTAAGCTGAGATTGCAGTTCTTTAAAACATAAACCTATAGCTGAGACATTCTTAGCAGCAACATGACTTTAGTGTGAGTGGTAGCATTAGGCGAGGGAAAGCATCTCTCGCACGCTTCAGTCACATGTGCATCCTGATCTGTGTGCTATCTCGTTCTTGTTTATTTCAAGTGGGTTGATACACAGAGTTCTTTCTTACACAAGTGTCTCCCGGGCTATGCTTGCC